>JAJHUR010109846.1:0-10397 GCA_027495735.1 Lutjanus campechanus | reverse complement strand
TATATGTTATATATGTTTTATGTTATATATGTTTTATATGTTTTATATGTTATATATGTTTTATGTTATATATGTTTTATATGTTATATATGTTATATATGTTTTATGTTATATATGTTTTATGTTATATATGTTTTATATGTTATATATGTTTTATGTTATATATGTTTTATATGTTATATATGTTTTATGTTATATATGTTTTATATATTTTATATGTTATATATATATTTTATGTTATATATATGTTATATATGTTTCATATATATATTTTATGTTATATATGTTTCATATATATGTTTTTTATATATTTTATATATCTTATAAAGGTTTTTTTCATTCTCAATCACTGTAACCACAAGAGGTCCAACAGCATCAATGTGCACTAAACATTTTAGGCTGATGTGTCCACACACAGAACCAAACGTCCTCCAAGAGAGACAGGAACTAATGATGCATTCATGTGCTCCACATAAAGTCAGACATTTCCCACCAGGAAACAGCTCATACTGAGTAACTGACAGAAGAATTGGATCAGCTGAATGAGACGGATATTCTTTCGGTTTGGACAGTTTGGGTGTGAAGACAAAACAAAAACAAAACAGTGAGACAATAGAAAATATTTGTGTCCTGCAGCTTTTCAAAGAGTTAAATTTGTCACTGTGGCAGACAAGAACCAGAGACAAGTCAACTGTCTGTCAGCTGCAGCAGGTTCATGGTTCATAGTTGATTAATCGCTCGATTATTTTCTCAATTAATCAGTTAATAGTCTATAAAATGTCAATGAATAAATTCAATCATTCCTGTCAAACCTGTTTTCACATGTTTGGACCTATTTTTCAATAATGATCAATCTGGCAATAATATGTCCACTAATCGATCAGTTGTTTGGTCCATAAAATGTCAAAAATGTTGATCAAAGTCCAAGAAGACGTCCTCAAATGTCTTGTTTTGTCCTCAACTTAAAGATACTCAGTTTACTGTCACGTCCTGCTGAGAGTCTGAACAACAAGAAACTGTCATCAGCAGGACAACAGCAACAAAACATGGAAGGAAACACACACACACACACACACACACACACACAGACACACACACACACACACACACACACACACACAGGATGCTGCGTCAGCGTGCAGCAGCTTGGTGGAAACACTCAGACTGACCTGAGTTTTAAGCAACGATGGACTTTATTCTGTTTTTTAGAGCAGCAACTATTAGTGGATTAATCAGTTGTTGCCAAAGATTTTGATAATCGATCAATTAAAGGTTCTCTATATGACAGTGAAGACATAGCTCCACCTGGTCACATGTGTCCCGTCTGCAATAAATCAAGTGGAGCAAACTCCACCTGTTTTCATGTTTGGACTTATTTTTCAATTGAAAAGATTGTGACAGGATCAATATTTTATGGACCAAACAACTAACTGTTAAAAGTTTCTGAGTTTACGAGTTGAGGAGGGTCACCCCAAACGCAGCATTAAGGAGGAGGATCAGTCAGGACGTGAAGAAACATGACTCAGCAACACTTTCCTGTGACGTCTTCTGATACACTTTCACTTCTGCTCTGACCTGCAGCTGCTGCGTCTCCTCCTCATGTTCAGGTTTGTATCCAGATATCAGCCTGAACATGCACCTGAACGCATCATGCATTCAGCATTTAGCTGGTTTCTGCCTCTGAAGTGACCTCACTTTTGTCTTTGTGATCTGTGATATCTGCTTCTGTCCCAGTGGGATAATAAAGTTTGACTTGACTTCACTGCATGTATGTAGCTGAACTGGTCGACCTTCAGCCAATAAGGAGCCTCCGTCCACGTTGTGAGTTTATTGACTTGTTGCAACATCGGTCAGATTAAAGATAACAGCGTCACAGTTTCTTCCACAGAAACAGGACGAGCAGAAACAGGAGAGATGGAAGATTCAGGTCGTCACTTTTCACTGTTTCACTCCTGAGTGTCTCAGTTTGTCTGAGTAACCCTGAAGGCAGCACAGGAGAGACTCTGTCATTTAAAACACAGCAAAGGCTTGAAGGAGGAAGCATGCTGGGAAATCCCCTCCGGAGCAGGAAGGGTGGGGTCATGCCAGGCAGCGTGGGGGCGTGAAGGGGAGGGAGAGAGGGGAGGAGGGAGGGAGCTGCCCGATGGCAGGAACTCTGGGAAAGTTCAGCGTTTCCCAGGAAGGTGAATCTGATGAACTGAAGATTAAAACTCAGTGAGCTCCCTGCTGCTCTGCAGAGGATCGACCCTGCAGATTCTAATGACTGCATCATGTTTCCTGCAGCGCCACCATCAGGACAAACTGCACATGTGCATGTTTGACTCCACTGTGCATGGCTGCATCGTGTCGCGGCTGCTTCGTGTCGCGGCTGCATCGTGTCACGGTGGCAGCGTGTCCACCACATCTGATGATGGCTGTTCAACACAGAGTGATTCTACCAGCAACGCCGCCGTGCGTCCCAGCGGCGCCGCCGTGCGTCCCAGCGGCGTCTCTCTTCTACAAATAAGCAGCAACTCTTCTTGACAGAAATGGGGTCAGTCTGCACAGAACAGATCAAGCGTGCAGGAAGTCGGACAAAGCACAGAGAATCTGATCAAATTTCAAAATAAAAGACCCCATGCAGACTCACAATCATAAAAACAGACAATAAAAGAAAGAGTCTAACTGTGCAGCCTCCTGAGCCGGGATAGAAGCACATAAAATAAGTAAAGAGGAAGAAATCAACCAACTCGGGTGGACTAAATGCTTCTGAAACGTTGCTGGTGGGACCTGCAGCCACATGGAGGACGGATCAAAACGCAGACGTGCCATCCCCAGTGGAATCAACAGGTAACACCAGTTAAACCATCAGGATGTTTGTTCTGTCCAACTCTTTTCTGTGGTGTTGAACACAACACAGCAGCTGTGTGTCTGCAGGTCTGAACCTGTTCCGTATGAATCCAGTCTGATCTGCTGCTTTCTGATGTTCTGTGGAAAGTTTAGGTCTAAAATCAGGGTGTGAGACAGATTCTGTGACACAGACACTGAGGGACAACAGTCCTGTGTCTACATGTAGTCAAACTGTCTCCAATCAAAACATGTTGAATTAAAGTGAGACAAACACTCAGTAGTTACAGGACGGACACCTGGCTCAGGTGATGGAACAGAGAACAGATGAAAATGAAACTCAAAAAATGTTTTTCTGTTTTCTACTGTTTGGTTTTTTGTTTGTCTGTTTGTCTTCGGTGTCCTGAAGGAGGCGTCAGCGTGGTCGATGATCACTGAAGAAAACAGGACGGTTCTCTGACGTTAGAAAGAGTTTTTTTAATCTGATTTCTCAGTGGATTTACACACATTTAACCACGATGATAATGATAATTAATGATATTCTGGAAAAGTGTATTTGAGTCTGAATCTAAAAATCTGTGTGTCGTGTGTGTGTGTTCAGACAACAACACGTCAAAGTCCATTTACAATCATGTGTCATGTGACTGAGTCTTCTGCGGTTCTGGAGGTGAGAGTTGAAATGATCAACTGATTAATTGACTGATTAATTAACAGAAACATAACTGACGAGTCAACAGTCTCCAGTTCCAGCCTGCTGCCTTTCATTTGTCTTATTTAACCCTAAACTCGAGTGAATTTATACAGTTTTGTCCTGTTGATGAAGAGAAACCAGCCTTGGATGGCTCCGCCTTCAGCTTTAGAAAACTGGGGTCAGTTTTTTTTTTACTACACAGTTAAATGAGAATATAAGAATTAAAAAAAAGCCCCAGTAAATAAAGTGACAACAGTCAGGTATCATCAGAGGCCTGTGCAATAAAACAACAGTGATCTGAATCAGCAACAGACTCTTAATCAATAGCAAAAAGAAAACTGGTCAATAGTTACAGCGAGAGTGAGACAGAATGTGCAGACAGAGATTCAACCTTCTTTCTACAAACAGAAAATCAGTGTTACAAACTGCAGAGGCAGTTCAACAAGTGGACGTCTGAGACTCACAGCAGGACGAAGACTCAGAATTTAATCTGCACGTCTGTGTGAAATATCTGCTTCTGGACTCACAGAACCATCAGGCTGCTGATGAACTGCTGCACAGCTAACCTGCTAACTGCTGCACAGCTAACCTGCTAACTGCTGCAGAACTAACCTGCTAACCGCTGCAGAACTAACCTGCTAACCGCTGCACAGCTAACCTGCTAACCGCTGCAGAACTAACCTGCTAACCGCTGCAGAACTAACCTGCTAACCGCTGCAGAACTAACCTGCTAACTGCTGCAGAACTAACCTGCTAACTGCTGCACAGCTAACATGCTAACTGCTGCAGAACTAACCTGCTAACTGCTGCACAGCTAACATGCTAACTGCTGTAGAACTAACTGCTGCAGAACTAACCTGCTAACTGCTGCACAGCTAACATGCTAACTGCTGCAGAACTAACCTGTGAACCGCTGTACAGCTAACCTGCTAACCGCTGCAGAACTAACCTGCTAACCGCTGCAGAACTAACCTGCTAACTGCTGCAGAACTAACCTGCTAACCGCTGCAGAACTAACCTGCTAACTGCTGCACAGCTAACATGCTAACTGCTGAGCCGACCACCAGGCTGAACTTCTCTCTGTTTTCTCTTCACTGTTTATTCTTCCACACATCTCACTCAGTAAAGCCTTACTTATATATTTAATTATTTTATCCTTAAAAGGATTTAACATTTCAACCATTATCTGCACAGATAAATACAGAACAATGAGTTTAATTGCTGAACATTAACTTGATCTGAGGTCAAACTCTGAACTCTGAACCTCCTGCAGTTCTTCTGTTTCCTTGCCTCAACAAGTTTTCCTTCATTGTTTCAAAATCCTCAAATAAAATGAAACTTGTGACTGAATCCTGTCAGGCTGTAACTTTGTGTGTGTGTGTGTGTGTGTGTCAGTGAGTCCGGCTGCTGTGAACAGGAACACAACAGGAACACAACAGGCTCAGATAAGCTTTAAAAAAGGCCCAGGCTGAAAATAAAAAGCCTGAAACAGACGGAAGGTTTTGGTCTACAGGGACCAGAACAGAAACGAGGAAACAGAGAACAGAACGAACAGAAACCCTCTGAGGAGGAGAGCTGAGAACACACACACACACACACACACACACATACACACACACACACACACACACTGAGGCGTGCTCACTGTGACTGCAGAGGACTGAACAGAACCAACACATCAGGCTGGTTTAACACTTGTATCATACAAATATCACATCAAACATGTTATTAATCTTTGTTGTCTCCCTTTTAAATCATGTTGCTCAAAAGGAAGCACATTTTGATTTACTTAATTATAGATATAAAGAAATATATAAGAAATATATTTTTACATTTATTTTTAAAGCTGAGACTTTCTACACATACATCCATTAAAAACAGGTTTAAGCTTCGTCTGTCGGGACATTTTGTGAAATTATGATAAAGCATTTATTTTTATTTTTTTAAGTTGTTTTTTCTTTTTTTTGGCCATTTGTGCCTTTATTTATAGTGACAGCTGAAGAGGAGACAGGAAAGGGGGCAGAGAGAGAGGGGATGACACGCAGCAAAGGGCTGAAGGCGGGAGTCGAACCAGCGGCTGCTGCAGAGGACTAACAGCCTCCATACATGGGTCGGACGCTCTACCCACTGAGCTAAACGTCCGCCCCGATAAAACATTTATTCAACCTTTGAAGGGACGGTTCCCCCAGGCTGCAGTGCTGTTTATCCATCTAGATAATTTTGGTGTGAACAGTCTCTCAGAGTCAAACGTCAGACTCCACACATACCAATCACAAACATCTTGGGCGGAGCTAAGCCCAGGATGCAGCGGCAGCGCTGCTGTTGAGGGGGAACTTGTTTTGGTGGAACATTTGCATGTCAGGAGGCTAACAGCTGTTAGCTTGTTTATGTTCATTCTGTTCGCATCCCGGGAGCTAATTTGTGGTTTTCAGCGTGTAGGTTGTGACTTTGTTCTCTTGTGTTTTGTGGACTCTTAAATCTGCAGAGTGTATCTAGTGAGTCAGACTACAGGGTGACTTTCAGACGTCGAGATGTCTGACTTGTCTCCAATATAAGGAGACTAGATGACACTCAAAGAGATAAAAATACACGCCTCTCAGAAATCCTGAAGATAATTCACACACCCTGTTGTGAGCAGTTTCATGTCGGAACTACTTTCTTTCTATTAGACAGAAAGTAGTTCTGATTGACTGTAAAGCAGTTCCAGTATATTCTACTGCAGGAACAAAGTAGTTCCTCCATGAATCACAACAGGCTGTGTGGATAATCGTCAGTAACCTGCTCAGGATCTTTGTCCAGGATTCAGTCATCAACATGCAGCAGCAGATCAAACTGCAGCGCGTGTCGCTCTGTGTGCCTGCAGTCATTACATGACTCAAGTCATATCATAAATCATACAGCAGGAGACGTCCTCCGTCCTCAGGGCCTCGATTCGGAGAGGAAAACTCCCCGAACGCTCTGTTAATTGGGCGAAAAGAGGAGGGACGCTCCTCAGGATGGACAGACAGGAAGTAGACCTCATGTGGACAGAATGGACGATAAGGAGATGGAAGTACAGATGCAGTCAGACTGTAACTAAAGACATCCAGACATCATCTCTGATCCTCTGATCCTCTGCGGGGTCACAGAGGGGGTGGAGCTAATCCCAGCTGAGGTTGGTTTGAGAGGCGGGGTCATCACCTGCCCAGGAGACGGATGTTTCTCATCCCCCTCTCCTTGTTTCATTGTGGGAGAAGAGAGAGAACATCTCTCCTGTTCCTCCTAATTCTTTTTTTCCTTTTTGTTATCACGAGCTGTTTGTGAGGCTGTACGATGATGATGAAGGTGAACTGTTTCCACCTGCAGCTTCATCACACCAGAGTTCATCAAAATAAGAAAAGGAAGATTTTAATGTAAAATACACCAGAGGGACAAATTATTCTGTGTTCAGCAGAAACTGTAAGTAGTAATGCTGCAACGTAACACAAATTTATTCTAATAAAAGTATTAAAAAAAACAACAAGATGTTGTTTACCCATAAAACCCTGAGTTACATAAGCTCGGCGTGATTCTGTCGCTTCTTTCTGTCTGAATGTTTGTGGTTGTTGTTTGTGTTCTGTCATTGTTTGTGTATGTTTTATTGTTGTTTATTGTTAGTTTCCACATTTATATCATTGTTTATCTTTTTATGCATTAAAAGCTGAAACGTTTACACTGTCTGCTGTCTCTGTCAAATAAATAAACAAATAAATAAAAATAATAACCTTCTTACTGTGAGGCAACAGTGTGAACTGCTGCAGCACCTGCCCCCCATAATAATTAACAACAACAACAACAATAATAATAATAATAATAATGATAAATGACTGAATGAAGATCAGCTGCATCTTGAGGAAATATTTTGATCTCATGAATGTTTCCTGGACTGAAAACTGATTCACAGTCAGCTGAACATCTACAATTCATTTGTCTGTTTTCACCCAAACGCACCATGACTCCATGAGTCCACGATCAATAAATAAATGATGACAGTTTGTGATATAATGAGCCACAGACTGTATTAAAGCTCAGAGAACAGACCGTCTGATTCATTCATCAAACACTGACGACAAACAAACTGCGTCTCATGACTCAAACTACAGGAAATCATTTCATCATGAACTCCTGACGGTGACTCTTCATCATCCTCCTCCTCCTCCTCCTCCTCCACAGAAATCATCAAACTGCTGCAGGTTCAGACAGAAACAAACACGTCACCACCGACTTCTTCTCATCGAGCTCTTTGATCCGTTCTACGGAAGCCCACAGGGGACAAAACTCTCAGACTGATGATGTCAGAGAGCCTCTGAGACAATCAAGTCTTTAGTTTAAGATAAAATACTTCAAAGTTTGTCCCTTAAACTAAATATGTCCCTCAGTTCATTCAGGAGAGCTGAACGACCTGTCAGGTCGTCTCCTTGAGGCTTCACACATCCTGATGGTTTGATTTACAAACCAGTCAATAAAACCATCATAAATTTAGGACTGACTGAGGTTTGCCCTGATCAGCCCCTAGTTATGCTGCTATAGGTTTATGCTGCTGGGGGACTCAAGACACACTGAGCTCCTCTCTTTCTTCATCTCTCTCCTCAGATCTTTATGTTCCATTAATGCCTGTTAGAGTCTTTCTGCTTTGTCATCCTGCAGATTCTCATGGATCACTGATCACTGCTGCACCTTCTACTGTGGATTATTATAACTCACTTAATCAATCAAACATTCATCACAGTGTTATTGCTACTATTACTATTTCTATTATCATTACTGTAACATTTAGTATGAGTATTATTATTTACATACAGCTCACATATTTATATGTTCTACTGTTCCCTACACATAGTTTTACTGTTGATGTTCTGTTGCTACTGTTCTCTCTGCTTCTGTTCTGTTCTCTCTCTCTTCCACCCCTCCCACCTCCTCTCTTTCTTCCCCTTCTCCTCTTTCCCTCTCAAACCCGACCGGTGCCGTCAGATCGCCGCCCACCATGAGTCATGATCTGTCCGAGGTTTCTGCCTGTTAAAAGGAAGTTTTTCCTCACTGCTGTCACCAAAGTGCTTGTTCATGTGGGGATTGTTTCAATTGTTGGATGTAAATATGATTATAGAGTGTGGTCTAGACCTACTCTATATGTAAAGTGTCTTGAGACAACTTTGTTGTGAATTGGCGCTATATAAATAAAATCTGATTTGATTTGATTTGAAATAAAATGATCTGAAACACTCAAGGGTTCTGTTGGGGTTCTGCACCTGTCAGGGCGTCAGCTCCCTGTACCTGATACTCAGGCTGATGAGAACATTGTTCTCCTGAAGAACATGGGAAGAACAAACACAGCATCCAGAGTGAATGTGACCAGCAGCCAGAACAAACAGAGCCTGATAAGAGACTGAAACAGACTGAAACACCACCTCGTTACACTTCATTTTCATATTCAGAGAATCTACAGAGGACAGATTCTCTGTCTACACACAAACAGAAGATGAAACAGGAAGTAACTGAGAAAATCACTCAGAGGAATCTGCTGAAACAAACCTCAGATATGAAAATATGACTGAGAGCAAGAAACACACAAACATCCACAAAACAACCATCAGCTGACGGTCACATGTGAAACACCACCTTTAAAAACAGTGGAACATGTTCCAGCTGTGTGTCTCACAGTGTCCACCCAGTTTCCTCTGTCAGATTATTTTACTTTAACAGACTGTGTGAGTCCTTCAAACTGGACCTTCGAGGAACACAAAAACTCAGACATGATACAGAAATCCTGGTTTTTCTAGGCCGTTCGTTATTTTCACGTCTAAAAATCCTTCAAATGAAACATCGGAGAAAAAAAACCTAATGAAACAGAAACTGAGACGACAGGTCACATGGAGACTCACAGACTCTGATGTCTGCTGATCCTGAATCAGAGCGAGTCGAACCGATTCAAACCTCCAGTCATCAGGACACAATGTTCTGCAGAAACGTTTGTGCAACTCATAAACTCAGTGTCACCAGACGAGACGAGTAGAGCGTGATGTCAAAACTCATTTCATATAAAAAATGTTCAAAAACAGCAGCTGAGAAGCAAAAGTTGAGGACAGAAGTGAGACGTTCTGTAGAGACACATGTGCTGCTGAAATCAAATCAGATCCACAGTGAGTCAGAGAGGAAACCCTCCGAAACACGTCACTGTGGTGAGAGTGTGGACACAAAGAAAACCTGACTGAGACTTTCCCCTGACTCATCACTGCTGCTGCTGCTGCAGCTGCTGCTGCTGCTGCTGCTGCTGCTGCTGCTGCTGCTGCTGCTGCTGCTGCTGCATGGGACAGACGGAGGGACAGAGGGACAGAAACAAGAGGAGACAGAGGAGGTAATTACCCAGGATGGAGTGAACACGGACGGACAGCTGAGTCCTCAGGATCAGGATGGGCTTCTTCCCTTTACTGTGGAAAATACAAGAGACACACAGAGAGACAGTCAGAGACATAGACAGTCAGAGACACACAGAGAGACAGTCAGAGACACACAGAGAGACAGAGACACAGAGAGACAGTCAGAGACACACAGAGAGACAGAGACACAGAGAGACAGTCAGAGACACAGACAGTCAGAGACACAGAGAGACAGAGACACAGAGAGACAGTCAGAGACACAGACAGTCAGAGACACACAGAGAGACAGTCAGAGACATAGACAGTCAGAGACACACAGAGAGACAGTCAGAGACACACAGAGAGACAGAGACACAGAGAGACAGTCAGAGACACAGACAGTCAGAGACACACAGAGAGACAGAGACACAGAGAGACAGTCAGAGACACACAGAGAGACAGAGACACAGAGAGACAGAGACACAGAGAGACAGTCAGAGACACAGACA
>JAJHUR010109845.1:0-17465 GCA_027495735.1 Lutjanus campechanus | reverse complement strand
TGTGGCCCTGTTATTCATGTTTTTGTATTAATGCAGCAGGATCATTTACATCAGTGTCACTCTGAGCAGACAGCAAACTGCACACTGACACACACCGAGGAGATGAAGAGGAGAGACAGAGTCTGGACTCTTCATCATGACTTACAATAATGCAGCGCAGTGACAAATGTTTTGTGGAGGAGACCAGCGTCTGTCAGTTTGGTCTTTAGAAAGACCGATATTTTTATCTGTAGTGTTTAAACCACAGAACTGTACAGTAACTTCAGGATTCATCATCAGTAAACTTTTTATATTGGTCGGTACTTCACGCACTCCCCCTCCCTCCCTCCTCTCTGCAGCTCGTCTCTCCTCCCTCGCTGTTTGATTGATCGACATGAAATAATTAAGTATTTAAAAGTACATAAATCGGACTTAGAGTAAAAAAAATCACGCACCACAGATGTGCACATTAATAAAATGATTCATGATCATGAAAGTTTTTTATATCAAGTCGACACATCTGTCTATATTCACACGCTCTCTCCCTCTCTCTCTCTCTCTCTCTCTCTCTCTCTCTGCTGTGGGTCAGACTTATTTTAACTTTCACCTGGTTTCAGGTGGAGCTGCAGCTCGATCAGCACTCACTCGTCTCCTTCCTCATATACTTCTGTTTCTTTGCGCTGAGCCAGTCGCTTAAACAGACAAGCCTGTTTACACTGTCGGGTGACAGAAGCTCACGTCTTCGCAGATGCGAGCTGATTCTTCTCCAGCTGCTGATTCAAACTATTGATCAGGTCAATATAACAGAACATGCATTAATGCACGTTAAAAAAAATTAGTGGCGTTAAAAGGAATTTGCGTTAATAACGTGTTAACTTTGACAGCCCTAATTTTACCTAATACTTTTTATATATACTACATTCTTAAATATTTCAAATATTTTGTTTATCATGTTAACCTTTATACATTATATATATATTTTGCTTATGTTGCTCATTATTGTTTTATTTTATGTATAGCCCTTGGAGACAGTTTGTGATACTGGGCTTTTATAAACTTTGTCTTGACTTGACTGTACTGTAAGAGTACAGTGTATGCAGCGCTGATGCAAATGACATTGTAGTGGAAAAACATATTTTCATATTTTCCCAGTCATCACGAGTACAAAACCCTGTTTGCCTATAAACAGACATGTTAAGGTCTACGACCAACAAGAACTAGGGATGCGCCGATTGACCAGCCAGAGACCAGAACCAGATGGTTTTTAGCATGACTGGCCCTGACTGGTGGGCAGCCACTCAGCGTCACATATCCAATTCTGTACTGGTCATGTTCACACACATGCTTTGCATGATGGTCATATTACATGTGAAGCGATAAAGACACTATCATCACAGCCACAACAGCGCTGGTCACAGTCACATACACTCAGACACATGCTTGCATGAAGTCAGCATTACTGATAGATTCCAGGATAAAGACAAGACATACAGTCTACAAGGAGACGGAGCAGCAGATGGTGTCAGAAACTTTCTAGCCCTACATGCTAATGTTAGGCAGCAGACTACTGGTCACAGACCGACAGTTAAAATCTCACCTCAAGTTCTGGCTGATGAATAAAAAGCCTGTGTTGACACGTCTCCTTAACCATATTCTCATCCAGACTCGTTTAACTTTTGCTTCCGTTTTTCTCACTGCAAAGTGTAGCTACGACAAACTGTTGCACTGTGCCTGTCTCCTGTTTGATTACGTCTGTTTACATCTGAGATCATGTGAAATCACTTTTCCTGAGATCTTGTGAGATAGAGGACTTTAAAATGAGACCTTTGGCTGCATATCAGAGCAATGTTTAGTGTTTTTGTTTAAACTGGCACACAGGTATATATAACAGAAGGAAGTATGGATGTTTCTATGTCTCCATTACATGCAAACTAAAAGGGGTTATGAGTAGGGTTTACCACAAATGTCCTACAAAGCTTTTTAGAATAAATCCATCATGAAAAATCCAACACTGAATGCTGCCCTACTTATGAATAGGTTGAGGTGCCTCATAATTGGAGTTTCATTCATATAGGCCTATTGTCTGACAAAGTAGTTGTAAAACAAGGCAGAATAAGAAGTGCTGCTGGATGTTTAAAATGTATAAAATAGTAGCCAATCCAATGCTGCGGGAGACTTTGTTTGCTATGTGACAGCAATTACAAGTCTAGTTAATTAGCTTATACAGTATAACTGTCTGATACCAACTTTCCATCTTTATGGAAGCTTTCTGCCTTTTTAAGGCTATCCTTGTTATTGTGTGATTTTTTGTCTATGTATCTCCAGTACCTTAAAGAACTAGTGAAAAGTATCGGGCTGTCCTGAAAACACGGGGCAGAAATAGTATTTCATGAGGATGGTTTTGTGCTTGCAGACAGGTTTCTGTGCACTCGTATCCCATGCATGCACCAGGTTTTACATGCAATGTGAAACTAATTAAATACAACAGAAGACCTCCATTTCTGGCTATTTATCAATATTTCCCCTTCTTTTCAGTGCAGCCAATGCAGCGTCTCCTTTCTCTCCTCAGAAAAAAAACACAAAAAACATTCAAGCATTCTGATAACAATTGGAACATCGCTGCCATGGCAACGGTCGAAGCATTCTGGTCAGGACTAGAAAAACAGATCATGGGTGAAAACTCTTTTCATAAGCAACACACAGGATCATTGCTATCAGAATGCTGAACAGTCCGGGCTTACAGGTGACTGACAACATATCAAAGCCCTACACGAGCCGACCATCCATCTATCAAATCACTAACAGGCCAGTGGGACAGCAAGCGACAGAGGGATCAATGAGGAAGTGAGAACTTGTAAGACAAGCCTGATTAAAAGCTAATATAGGAAGGTGAGAGAGAGACACAAACAGAAAAAGAAAGTTAATGGGATGACTGAAAGAACTGGATGATACAGATTCAAGAAAAAGTCTGTTGTTTTCTAGAAAACTCTCATTAAAAGCTCTTGTGTATGTGTAACTCAGAACCAAAGAAGAAGTGCTGCAGAGTTTTGTTAGGATGTTCAGGGTTTTCACTTCCTCTATTGAAAGGTTACAGTGGGCAGGGGAGGGCACGCTGTGTGAGCTGAACCGAAACAAAGCAACTAGACAATGGCTGCTAATTAGCCTGACAGACAGGAGGAAAAACCATGAAACCATGAACCATGAAAGGAGTTATTGACCAAGGTCATGGAATTTAAATGCACTCTGCAAAGAGATGAACAAACACAAGGGATGCACAAAGATCACACACACAGTGAACGAGGTATTTGAATTTAACAAAACCGTGAGTCTTACATCCTTAACTGTAAAATCATTGGTAATTATGCTCGACTTTCACATTTTTGAATTACTTTGCAGCTGTTGCAAAGTGCCACAACAGACACATTGTACTAAAGCACAAGCAGGATGTACTGTCATAACATGCAGCACTGAAACCAATATCAATATCACAACAGGACACCAGATGAACTAAGTGTTACATTTTGTTGTCGAGTTCCAGTTGCACAAAAAGCGATGCAGCAGCCTTGTGGTTTAAAGACACCTGGGTGCTGACACAGGAAGTTGGCCACAGTAAACATTCACACAAAGATAAATCCTTTCTTTCACTCACAGTTCTCGTTTATGTGGAAGAAGGATTTCAGCCTGTGAAGTTACTGTGTGTCACCTTGTTGTGACACAGTGGGGGATACAATTTTGCTGAAACACCTGCTGCAACAGTTTGTGCAAGCATAAACTTCCTTTACGGCTGTATTGTAACTCTGAGATGGACGCAACATTTGTGTGTGAAATTGCCTTATAAACTTGCTTCACTCTGCTGATTATCAGTCTATCTCCTCACAGCTGCAACAAGTCGCTGCTAGAACGATGTTAAACCACTTTCATTATTGGAAATACAAAACAAACAAAATATCAATATCACAATGCAAATCTCTGCAAAACAAAAATGTGATAATATGCATCCTGGAGAGGGAAAAGGAATCTACAACATATGGGCCTACAGCATATACAGGGAGACTTTAAAAAAAGCTATTTAATTATGCCATTATATATGGATTAATGAGTTGAAATTCTTATTTTATTTGAATGAACCATCAGTCATTTGCCAGAACAAGTTACTTTGTGATATTCAGGAGATTATAAACAAAATGTTTCCTATGTAAACAAAAGTGGTCCGTTCATATGGTATAAACAAAAATTATGAACCAGCTGTCGCATGAAGAATAGCTACAGTGCAGAACCTTATCGGAAATAGGACTTAAACAAAAGACAAAGATCTTTATGTGCACAGTTTCAGTCAGTATTTTTACCATTAGCCCTAGAGACGGGGAGGTTTACTGCCACTCCAGAGGAGAACAGGCTTTGTTTGTTGTGTGAATTCAGTGAAATTGAGATTGAGGTTCATTTTCTGTTTTGCTGCCACGTCGACAGGGACCTGAGAGATTCATTTTTTAACTAAAATATCCTCCATTTATTTAATTCTTTTTGGTTTGATGATTATGAAATACACGTTGTGTTTCAGGAAGGGAACAGCAGATTTTATTTGCCAAACTTGTATGGAAAGAAAATGTTTGACCGCTGCAATGTACTTTCGGTGCCTTGTAAATGCAGGATGGTTGGGTACTTCGTGTCCATGACAAAAAGAGAAGAAGAAAATAAAATCATACATAGAAATATATAATGTGTGTTGGATTGATCTTTTAACTCCAGGAGGCATTTTTCATTCAACTGACCCTTTTGTTGCACTGAAGACATTATCTAAATACTATTTAACTAAAAACAAAAAAATCAACATTTTCTTAAATTGAAATATGTCCGTGACAATGCAAGCATTTAGAACTTTTTAACTACCACAAAATAACTGCATTTTTGTTTTCTTTTTTAGAATAAACAGCCTGTACACAGAGTCGGTTAGAGAAAAACTCACTGAACTGTGTCTGGCTTTGCTGAAAGCCAAATTTCAAGCAGGAAAATAAAGACTGAATTGAACTGAGGTCTGGAAAGAGCACTTAATTTTTAGAACTATTTTTTATATAGCAATATAGTAGTAATACTATAATTAATGGATGTTGTATCATTTAAAAGAGGTTGAATTGAAAAACTTATCTATACTTTGACAACCAGTTTACACATGGAAATGCTACATTTTCCTGCCAGTTTTATCTTTTCTTATTCTCTTTAGCCAATATTTTTGTTCGCTAACATTCCAATTCCAGTAGCAATGAACTGCTCATTTGCATCATGTTGTTAAATATTATGTCAGTAAATATCCCACTGAATTCATAACAATGCATGCCCTCAAAGGTTTATGGTAATTGCCGGTCAGTTTGGTGAATGCTGTGCCATAACTCCCACTACGAGTGGGCGTGTGTATATCTTTGTTGTTTATGAAAAAGGGAGAAAGAAGGAGAGAGAAGGAGGAGGCAGTGATCCAGAACTGAGCTCCTGTGACAGCTTTTCTATTCAGTCCACACATCACAGGACAATCAGCGACCTAATTAAACAAACAGAAAGAGAAAGAGGGATAAAAAGAGGGGGAAACAGAGAGGAAAGATGAGGGAAAGAAAGAGAAAGTGATGCTGGAGGAAAAAAGATGGGTGAAGTGATTGAAAGCTTGTGAGAAAAACAAAGTAGAAAAAATGCAAAGAGAGGGAAGGGGAGGATCTGAAGAGCGAGGGGAGAAAATCAATGATTAAATCAGGCAAGGCCCAAATAAAACATGAGCAGCAGGGTAAAAGAAAGTAAAGTAAGAAAATGGAAAGAGGGATGGTAACTAGGTTTAGTTAGGAGGGGTGCAGTGTTTTACACACTGGCCTTGAGCTACATGGGAAATGCTGGCTCAGATTTGGGGGGCAGAGAGATAGAGGTTGGGGCAGCAGTGCTGTTGCAAGCAATTCAGTTTATCCACTTTGAAAAGAGGAAGACAGGGTCTGGACACTAATTATGGATAACAAGACAGACAGACGGACTGCAGAGTTAGCCCAGACCTCCAGCACTAGTCAGGGGAGATAACAGTGATGAGAAGACGGAAGGAGACGGACAGCAAATTAAGGAGAGTGGGACAGAAAGTAAAAAAGAGAGAGTTAAATATTTCATTTAATAAGACTCAAGGCACATGGATGGCACAAGGGTAGTACACAAAGGTACAAATACTCAGAACAATCTATCTGCAGTTCTTAAAAGGCCAGCAGCAGAGCATAAAGTGGGGAAAATCACTCAAGTAAAAGATAAAAAGCAGACTGCTGGATACCAAATACTAAATGACTGAGTATCCTGTTGGTCCCACTGATTCAACTATCTGACACTCTCATGTGAGGCATCATTCAGACTGACAAAGACACAGTGCAGTCTGTTCACATAACACAGTCTGTATAACTGTTGTGACTGAGAGGCTTTGGTGTTGGACATGACATTAGCCTGCTACAATCTCTCACTTCAGCTTTGATGATGACAAATTTGTGTGGTTTAAAGCAGTGGTTCCCACACGTGGGTCACGGGAGATTTTATGTGGGTCCCAAAATAAATAAGACTATGGAAGAAAATCTGCATATTTAAGATTTATATCTGCAGTAAACGTTTTATAAAGCATTTAAAATGTGTATAATGTATTACTGTTAAGAGGAAAAAACAGCTTCTTAATTTTGTGTAAATCCACTTATTTTGTCTCATTTATATAATTAGGCTAAACTGTCCTATATTGTTTTCCTGATGAGATGAAATGAAAACAATGAGATGGCCTGTAAAAACAGTCTGAAAAGTATTTAACATGTGGATATTTTCTATAACAAACATCAAGATCAAACAAGGTGACGCTGAAATGGCAGTAAAAAGGTCATGAACGTTCATTTACGTACAATCCAAGATTGGATTGCAATGATTTGTCATTTTTAAGTGGGTCCCCCGAAAAAATAGTTTGGGTTTTATATAGAGTGCTGCAGGAATGAGTTCTAAAACTGAGATTAGTTAGCATATTTGCACCTCTGGTTGCCTCATCTCAAAGTTAATGGGTTTTTGAATGGGCTTTTGGTTAAATGCCTGAAATTAGCTCTGTGGTTAAGACAAGCATAAGAGATTTTCATGTTTAGTTCTATGACATAAAATACATCAGTAAATACCCCACTTACATGTATTAAATAAGGCAGTTGTTAACAAATGGCTAAATGACAATACAAATACATATGGCGGTGGAGCTTACTGCGGCTATAATTAATTGATTAACAAGAACAAAGCACCATGAATTCAAACACTCCTGACCCTTAATGCAGTTAGGAGAGTAACTTGTGGCTCCACCATATTAGACACACAACACAATGTCTGCCACCAGTTTTGCATGGAAATACTTCATAATACTTCAAAATATTAAATGAGTATACAAAGTGTGCGCTGCGCTGTCTAAAGGAGGAATCAAACGCACCGAGGTTCAAGGAGAACTTTGGTGCAACATTTAAATCTCAGACAAAACTCCAAGCAAAAGCCCAATTCTTTAAGAACACTGGATTCATACTTTTTCCAAATTACTGGCAGCATAAGGACGGATTTACCTCCAACAGTTGGCAGTAGTGAAATGCATCTGTCACAGAAGAAAAGATGCCAAAATCTCCCGAAGAATCCAATCCAAACCTCGGTGAATAAAAGTTTTTTTTTTCTTTTAAATAAATCAGTATCAGAGCAATGCTAACCTCTGAACTACGTCATTCTGTAGAGTACTGCACACTCTATGGGCATGTGTATTAAGAAATGTGTCAGATCCGTGTTTATGTTTGAAAAAAATGTAGATGAGCTGCACGCACTTTTCTGTTTTCCTCTGTGATGCTTACTTCTTCATTCTCTGTAGACAGGACACTTAACAGCTGTGCTAGTTCACATGTTATTCTGTTCTGCACTCAGGCAGAAAGAGAAGTTGTTTGGAAATTAAGAGCTAAAAGTGATGGCAAAGCAAAGTGTTAAGAGGGGTGTAATCAAAAAAGGAAGGGCTGGAGGAGATCACCCACGCACATACTGAGATGGACAGTGAGGACAGAACAGCTGCATAAGCACATACTGTACTGTATAGACCAGAGGTTCTCAAAGTTTTGATGACTGCATGCCAATTTAGGGAGTCAGCATATGATTGAGGGTCGCACAATGAAACCCATGAACTTGTCATAGGATTTGTGATCAGCCTTATGATGGTGTTTAACATTAAATTTCTTGAGCACCAAATTCACGTTGGCAGATAAGGCATACAACTGTCCCCTGAGGTCCAATTAAGTGAGAGTTGGTCTGTTTCCCCTGAAACCTCTCCTCTTGACCATACAGAGTTTCTTCCATGGTGGCTTTTCCATCTCACTTCCACATCAACTGCTGGGTTGTCCAACAAAATACAGCACAAACTTTGATGACATAATCCTGCAACACTCGCCAAATGTGACTGGGTGCAATGCAACCAGAAACCCTCTACAAGTTGTCACTATTAATCTGATAGACGTTTGTTAGATGGTCACAGTCTGATGCAGAATGTCGGCTACTGAAAGTGAAAGTCTGAAAGAGACCACAGATGATGACAATGTAATGACATCTTCAAGGGCTGCACAAAATGTTTCTGAGGGCCAACATAGGCCTGCGTGCCTCACTTGAAGACATTCTGGTACAGACTCTCTTTATCCCAACAATTCCTCCAGATTAAACAACAAAATATATCTTTATTCTTCAACCTGGACAATGACTTAGAGGCATTTTCTGGTCCGATGTCTCTATATGCAGGACAACATAATTAATCTGTGACTTCCCAAGCCAGTACAAAACAAATCACTTTTGTGATGTGACTACTTTATGATATAGAGTCCAGACTTGGTTAGACTTATGCACAAACACAATTTGGTTAGGTTTAGAGAAATATCATGACAACTTTTTTTTCAAGGTTAGAGGCTGATCGTGGTCAGGCTGTTTCTGAAAGTTTGTTCTAGTGCATTCTGAACAGGAAGGGCAGTTACTTAAGTCAGTAAAGAGAGCACATTTACTGAGGCACCTGTGGGGCCTGGGAAAAAACACTAATTTGCCAGTTCAAATTTCAAACCCCTGTAGCAGAGCTGCGACCACATCGAAGTTTACTGTTGGAAAGCTGGTGAGGGATCCTTATCGACTAACAAAACTACTCCTTGGTCTACACTGTCCTCTGTATAAACCTCCCTAAGGCAAAAACAGAAAGGACAGGTCATTTCAAATGGAGCAGAAAAAGAGGAAAATTCAAGTAACAAGAGGCAGCACATTTCTTTTCTCATCATTGCTTTACATTACGTGTTGGAGTTGGTAATTCTACATTTGAACATAAAAATGGCATAAAGTTGCCTTGCAGATCTTTTCTTAGGACCTTAATGTTCTTACACAGGGCACTGCCAAAGCAGTAAGGTGAAGAATAAACCACTGTGTCTTTCATTGTAGATTTCTTCCATATTTTTACCTCTCTACTACTACTGATTTTCTACTACTGAGTGTACGAAACAACTCCATTTGCTCCATCTGGCGAAACATGATAGAGAGCAGAGAAGTACATTTCCTGGACAAGGCAAGTGCAAAACAAAACAAGAAAGACATGTCCCCACAAGGACAAATGGAAGTGTAAGAACTAGGGCCACGATAAATACTTGATTCTTAGATGCATCGCGATGCAGATGTGGAAGATTCTGAATCGATTCATATATGTCAAAAATTGATTTTCTAAATGTGAATTAACATGAAGTTGATGGAGCAAAAAAGGTGGAACTGAGAGGGCAGCGCAGCACCTAGACAGTCTACAGTGCGCGCACGCAAGAGTTATCAGCAGTTAACGGGGAGATGTTCTTCATCTTCTCAAAAGGCAGCAGTTGTGATCATTTTTTAATTTAGTGTCTAAATAATCGCATCTGCAAGACAAAGGTGAATACTTTTTTCACCCAGAGATGTTAAGACATTCACGGAGCAGAGCAGGGATCACCTGTAACAAACGAAAGTGGCTGAGCGACACACACCGCTGCATTTAACAACTTCAAACAACTCTATGATGAAGAAAGTAACTCTGCTCAGCCTCTTTCACCTCTAAAACTCTGTACTTGCTCTGCATGTTGGACAGCGACGTGTTTCCTCAGGGCTCAGGGTGCAGCAGAGTGGCTGCTCTCCATTGCTGAAGACATAACATGAATAACACCATATACAGCGAAACTCGCTCTCATTTTTTTTGTTGTCCTACAGACAGGGGACTGGAGGATTCTTTCAAATTGATTAATTCATTAATAAATTAATTGTTATTAAAATAAAAAGGCTGAAGACCATTTAATTGCCAGTTATGTTTCATATTGTATTTCAGGGAAAATGAACCAAGAGACTGAAAATTGTGCCCCCTTTTCTATTAATTCAGTCAAAAATAGATTCGGATGCATCATGTTACTTCTAGACTAGGCTACTTCTTGGGTTTTGGTGAGGGTGGCTGAACATGAGCAGTTGCAGATAAATACAAGCAAGTATGCAAGCACACAGAAATAAACGAAGGTATATGCAAGCGTGTATGTGTGTGTGTGTGTGTGTGTGTGAGTGTGTAAAAGCTCATACTTCATGCTCTCCACACAGATGCTCTTGGCAGGAGGTGACCTCTGTCCACTAACAGACGGTCTGGACCTGTGGCAACACACACATACAACTAACACACACACACACCCTCACAGGGATAGAAAGAGAGTCAAAGCCTGCTCAAAGTCAGAATAAGGTCATGTGAACTTAACTAACTGAAGAGGAACAGCAGAAATAACTACCACGAAGCCACCTTCTTCAGCTTCCTCTTTGACTCCACACCATCATTGCAGCTCTTCTCCATATGCTAATTCATTTCACAACACTGCCTCGAGCTCGAAATGTAACATCATGTAATATTCTCATATCAGCGATGCTATAAAAAGATTTTAAGCACCTTTAGTGGAGTTTGTAACTTGTTAAATATTGCAACTCTGTTTTGAATAACAGAAAAGAAACAGCCCCGAGACACACACACACACACACACACACTACATCAACATGGTGAGATTGTGTGGGGTAATCAAACGCCAGTGAAAGACATCATTTATCAGAGAGCTGAAACAGAATTACTTGCGTGTGTTTCTGTGTACTGATGCTCTGTTAAGCCATGAGGAGAATAAAGGGAGAGAATGAGAGAAGTGGAACGAAACACAGAAAGTGTGAGGATATTACCATGCAAAAAATAACAAGGTTGAGAAGGAGTATGTTGATCTATATGTACAGCACATACTGTATATGCATAAACATTAAACTGGGGAATCGGACAGTGTAACAGAAATGAGTGAGAGCCAGTTGTGACTAAGATTTACAGCCATTGCTCGTCAGTGAGATCATGGGAGAAAAGCAATTCGTATGTGCATGTGTGTGCATGTGTGAGAGAGAGAGGGAGGGAGGGTCTCAGGGTGAACGAGTGATATTTCTGTTCATTAGCAGTCCTCCCTTATAGCCACAGAGTTACAGGATAATCATGTCTGCTTGGTGGCAGTGTGTCCTTGACTGTCATTGGTGGGACTCTGCTGGGCCTTGTCTCTATTCCAGACTGTGTGTGTATGTTTGTGTGTGTCTGTGTGTTGTCATGTGTACGAGAGTCTTTCAAAACTTTAATTAACCAACTAAGCCAAACACATCGATGCCAAAAACTGCGAGGCAGCACTGCTTGTGCTCTTTCAAATCAACAAACTGTAATTCCCTTCCTTTCTTATCAGCCTATTGTGTGTGCATCCTCTAATTCTCTGAGAATCTGATGTAAAACTGAGACAATAGTAACAGCAAGGAGTATACAGTATTCTACATTAAACAATTTTAATGGTATTTTTTTAAATGACAAGGAAAATGAGGATAGAAAAGGGAAGAAACATAACAATGGTCCTTAAACGGATTCAGTGGTGCAGCTGCATGCACCTTGTCCCATTTTTACCAGGATGCTTCGCTGCATTTCTTTATTGATCCCTCTCTGCCTGAACAGACTTGGAATGATTTTGCAACTCCACAATATTGGGTTGACTGGCTGCTTTTCTCAAGGGTGTTCTGCAAACTTCTGCAGCGCTGTGATCGAAGGGTGAAAAATTGAGCATATTTTCCACACAGCTGCATTACAGTTTTTTCATGTGACCGCATGGGTTTTTCCAAAATTCTGGAAATGCAGATGGACTCTTTGTTTCAGTAGTCAATTGAGTGTAGAGAGACAAAGATATAATCTGCATCAGATAGCTTTAAATAATTCACAACTCAGAGGCAGCTTTGAAGAATTATTACTAGGAGTAATGAGGCTCACAATGATTTTTTCACTGAGACTACAGGCTGCATGCAAGTGAAATCTAAAACCTTAGACCTTTTAAAGGAGAAATATGTAAGAGATGTACAATACTAAATCATGAAATGACCACATGTCATCAGAGATTAGGGAAACATGATAACTTGAAACATACATTCAAATATCTCTTTGAAATTTCCATTCTGGTGTGGAAGGTTTTGGCCAAACTGCCCGTTCCCCTTTTATTTACTTTAAAGGAAGCTTAAATGAATACAGAACTATGTTAAATGTTCACCAAATGAGTAACTTTCTGTTTATGAGTCATAACAAATCATTAATAATCTTTTAGAAGGAACTAATGTTTGTAATGGTTAAAATATGCAATATGTTCATAGAGCCTGGAAAGAAGTAAAGTTGGCAGTAGGACTGGGCAATTGGACTAATATATCAGTGCTCTGCTTTTTTTGAAACGATTTTTCTCATTTTATTTTGCTAATTTTATGGTCTGCAAAGTGACAGCTGCTGCTAACCAACGCACTCTTTTGACCAAACCAGAGTTGGTTATTGTTGGACCAGACAAACCAAGACAGTTTTGGTGAGTTTTATTTTGTTTTCTATCGAGTTTGAATAAAGTTTTTTTTACGATGAGTTAACAAGCCAATTATAAGGGCGTCTCAGTTTGGTACCTGTCACAAGAACCCAAAATACAGTAAAAAATCTTGATAAATAACAGATTTAAAATGCAGTGTTAAATTTCATTTTTGACTTCATCAGTCAACATAATTTCATGTTTTTTTCAGGATCTGCAGACACCATGTTTATTTTTTTTAACAGCCACAGTGCCAACCACACACGCATGTCTCTGATATCATATCATTCGTTCCTGTTTCCATCTGAACAAAGGAAGGCCAGTGACTGATTTAGAAGTGAGGCCTGATGAGTGTCACCTTCACTAATAGGCTTCGTCACTCAACCACAGGCCAAATGGCTCATCCATTAATAAATTAGATAAAGGTGCTGCTCAATTTATCAGACTCTGCTGTTCTTTCTCTTTGTCCACCTCATCTTTTGTTTTTCTGTTTTCTTCTGTTCTGTTTCCATTTTGTCTCCCCTCAGACTTTCCTTCTTTGTCTGCATTCCTCCCACTGCTCTTATCTCTTTCCAAACTCTCATTCCCTCACATCCATCAGTCCACACTCAACCCAACACATCCCATCTATCTTTCCCTTTATCACCATTTCCTCTCCTCTAACTTCCTTGTCTTTCTCTCCCTTCATTCCTTCCTTGTGTCATTGTTTTTCTTTCATCACAACTTCATCATTTTCTCCTCTCTTGCTCAGAGAGAGAAAAACAGAGCTCACATAGTCAGTTTTCACATGCACACTTGCTCTCTGTAACCTTCTTTAGATGTGTTCAAAGTCAATATACTATCAATATAACAAACAAACGCAATGAATACTAATTGATTTTTGCTTTAGGCTGTGTGTGCTACAGCTAGTTAATCCACATGCTACACTCCTCCTCCAAACTGTGGCAGAGATGTTGCAGTACTGTATTGATTTTACCACAAAATGCTGTAGTCTACTGAAGAATGCACACTATATTTTGCTTTAGCAATAAATTCATGTATCTCTCTATAATACATTGTGCTGTGCTGAATCTTGCAGGGATGCTCAAGAATAAGGGGCAGGTTATGCATGAAAAAGAAGTAGTTCATATAACATGTTACAATAAACAGTTGTGGATATTTGTCAGATGTGTATTTAAGTGAGTTGGAATGTAAGATTGTTATTTTGGAAAGTTACAGAGTGGGTTGGACACACGCACCCTCCTCTAATCCGATGCCAGAAAGTTGCAGGGAGGAGGAGGTTTCCAAAGCCATTCAAACATTCAACAAGCAGCTCTGATCAATCATCTGGCCCCTGACATGCAAGACTAGTGGAGGTAGTAGAAGAAAAAAACTTCAGTATTCAGTACTAAACAACACATTACTGTACTGTACTGTTCATGCATATGTCCGGTGAAGGATTTGTATGATTTACAAAGATTTACAGATCACACTAAGAACATGTGGCTGACTAGTTGTATCAAAAGATTAACCTTCAGGTCCCCACACAGGACTTATTACAAATGAAATATTACAAACTACAGGCGGTCTTTTGAGTGGACAAACTGCTGAACCAAACTAAAGCAGGGGTTTCATGGTAGGGCCAAATATTTTTACAGTAAAAATTTTAATTACACCATCACAAGACACACACCTCGATTACAGGCACAATCGGCACAATCTGTCAGTTACTCAGTAACATCATTAAAGTCTGTGTCATTCATGAGTCGGTTCGGCTCCAGTGTGTCATCAAAACATATTTCAGGTCCTCCCGAAAAATCCTGAACACAGAAACTGTTTTCCGGTCCACAGGTTAGTACTACATACTTCTCAGTTTTTTCTCATGTTCTCAGCAACTACTTTCTAACATGTATAATGTGTTTAGAAGAGTCCTCAAGCGCTTCCTTTACACAGACCTCAACTACCCTGTGATGAAGTGTTTGCCACAGATACACAGGTATCAACTGGCCAGATCCAACAGTTTACCATTTTCATCCAGTCCGTCTATGGCCTGATACTACAGATCTCTTCTTTTACTGTCTTCACTCTTTGAGGAAGTAAAGAAAATCATAAACTGAGGTTTATTTTATTGCTTGACATGCAAAATGTGTCACAGCAGCTTTTAGACATGATGCACTAGTTTTTTAAATTTGATGCTGGCAGTATTTAAGCACTTGTTCTCACCTAAAAGGGAGTGTGGTCGTTCTGACAGAAGGGGAAGTATTGCATGCCTGCTCTGGCTACTGGTATCACATATCCTGAATATGATCCAAACACTGCATAAATAATTACTAATATTTACACTCATCACAAATATGTGTACAGTTTAACACCAAATCTCTGCTTAGGTATTCAAACCAGAAATTTGGCCATAGGTCAGTCTGACTGATACAAAGTAGAACAAATAAAAGAAACTCAGTTATCTGGGTTTCAAACATTACATCCCACAGTAATAGTTGACATGCTGTGTTCTACACCTGAATGCAACCATTATATTTAAATCAGCCTGATGTATGATCGTTTTTTCCCTAAATCCTCAGAAATATTTTAAAGCTGTACTTGTAAACTGCATTTTTGAAAATTATGTGTAATATTCACTGTAGAAAAGACAACATTTCTTCATACTCCAACTACGATATACGATGTCAGCGATCTCAAATGAAATTTCCAAAGGACATTAACCACGGCAGCTGATAAAGGTCCGGGTCATTAGCAGACATCACAGAAAAGACTCACACTGCCAGCACTGTCCTCTGATCACAAGAAAATGGCAAATCTAACAGACAGCTTGTCATAATGTGCCATCACATCACATCACGCCAGATGGCTCACAATGTGGCATCACATGTCTTGAGGTTTCCATGGCTGTCAGTGGGCCTATCAGTCAGCTCTGAGGCTTTTAATGTGGCCAGAAAGTTCACATGTTGGTTTTGGAGTGTCTAAATATCACATGCCTGCAGTAATGTGTGCCTCATAAAGTATACACAGAAATACAGGGACCTGAAACATGTCAATTTCTACAAATCATACAGTCTTTCTTTCATCTGCAACAAAGATCTGACATCAGTGAGGGGCTCAACAGTAAGGCAACTCACTTGCATGTCCAGGCAAGTCGTAAAAAAGAATAAAAAATAGTAAACTATTTTAAAAATCAATATATTTTTTAAGTAACTTTTCATGCATAATGGTAGAAAATGCTTTCAAATACGGAGATTTCAATCTTTTCCTTGTTTACTATCATATTAAACTGTCTTGTTTTTCAACTGACAAAACAAGACATTTGAAGACATCACCTTGGGCAGTGAACTGGGATGGGACATTTTTAAAGACACTGCAGCCCTAGATTAAACATGACAATCAACTTAAGTTGTTGTTGTCATTTGATTACTGCTAATAAATAAAACAATTTGTACAGGGGCAAGTAAAAGTTAACTATGGGCAAGTAGATTTCTGACCCAATTGCCCAACTGAAAAAAGCATAAATGTTGAACCCTGCAGTGGATTTCATTGTAGCATGGTTCTTCATGCTGCAAATGTTTAGCCTGGAAACTAAAAACAACATGTAGGCTATTGTAATTATGTAATATACAGTGTTTCCCATACATAGACCATTGACCAATGATATGCCGTATGATATGCCGTATGAAATTACTATATCGTGACCATCGAGTACAGATTGTCACGTAAATGTTTTAAGACGTCGGTATGTAATTCTCTTTGAAGTTTCGCTTCTTTCTCTCTCTCTCGGTGCTCCTCTCACAGCAAGCAGCTCACTCCCCCCGTCCATCCAGAAAACTCTCCTGCGCGCATGCGTGTTTTAGTATCAGGAACGGTGTTGTTAACTTGGCGACTTTCTCGGTAACTCTGGCGGCTTTCCAAATCCTCTTGACGACTGTTTTGTCCTAAGCGATTAGCGACAAATCTAGCTACTTTTTCTGGTGTTACTGGAGACTTTTCTGGTGTTTTGGAGACTCTGACGTGCAGTTACTGTCCTCAACGAGCAGCGGTTGCTGCCGTGAACTCCTATCCCGTCCCAAAGCACTCACAGGCGGTCAGTCTTCACCGTAGCCTCGCGCAGCAGGTGTAGCTGCAGTCAGAGCAGAGAGGAGACCCACACCACTCCGCGTCCAGACTGTAAATAAATAGCGCATGATCCTGTCCTGGCTTACAGAGCGGGATGTAAATGTGAATGTTTCTTCTAATATCGAATCTTATCGAAGGGTGTTTGTTTAGTTTTCTTAAGTTTGGTTTAGTTTCTAACCTTATGCTCCACTTAGGAACTACAACAAGCCACAGTTAAACATGAACATTTTTTTCCATAACTATAACATTTTTAACAATTTTTTGTATAGACTGTTTCATGAAATGAGATATTAACCCTTTGATGTGTATTGAATAACTTATTCCTCTCTCCTACAGCGTCCATTACAATTACATACAAATGGAAAATTATGCAAATTAGGCAATGACGCCATTTAGCGACTTCTAGCCACTTTTAGGACAGCCAATAGCTATTTTCCCTACTGAGGAGTTGGCAACACTGAAATGTCTTTCTCAGGGATTCTT
>JAJHUR010109836.1:1219-12539 GCA_027495735.1 Lutjanus campechanus | reverse complement strand
GATTTCAGTTCTGCTGGTAGTTTATTCCAGTTGTGTGCAGCATAACAGCTAAATGCTGCTTCACCATGTCTAGTTTGTACTCTGTGCTCCACTATCTGACCTGAGTCAGTAGATCTCAGAGCTCTACTGGGTTTATACTCAACATGTCCTTCATGTATTCTGGACCTAAACCATTCAGTGATTTGTAGACCAGTAGCAGAACTTTAAAATCTATTCTGTAGCTGACTGGGAGCCAGTGTAAAGACTTAAGAACAGGGGTGATGTGCTCTGATCTCTTTGTTCTGGTTAAAACTCGAGCTGCTGTGTTCTGAATGAGCTGCAGTTGTTTAATACTTTTTTGGGGGAGTTTAGTCAGAAGACCATTACAGTAGTCAAGTCTGTTGGAGATGAAAGCATGAATCAGCTTCTCCTGATCTGTTTTGGACATGAAGCCCTTAATTCTTGATATATTCTTCAGTTGGTAAAAGGCTGTTTTGGTGACTGATTTGATATGACTGTTAAAGGTTAGGTCTGAGTCTATCAACACGCCAAGGTTTCGGACCTCGTCTTTAGTTTCTAGCGACAGTGACTCAAGGTGTACTAACAGCAACCCTCTTCTCTTTATTGCCAAAAACAATTACCTCCATTTTTTCTTGATTTAACTGAAGGAAATTTTGGCTCATCCAATTTTTAATTTGCTCTAAACAGTGACACAATGACTCTAAAGGACTGCAGTCATCTGGGGACAGTGCAAAATATATCTGTGTGTCATCTGCGTAACTATGATAGTTGATATTAGAATTCTGCAGAATTTGACCCAGAGGCAGCATATATAGGCTGAATAGAAGGGGTCCAAGAACTGACCCCTGAGGAACTCCACATGTCATAGCCACTTGATCGGATTGATAACTTCCAATGGGCACAAAGTAACTCCGCTCCTCCAAGTAGGACTTGAACCATTTTAGGACTGTTCCACTGAGTCCTGCCCAGGTTTCCAACCTGTTCAGCAGTATACTGTGATCCACAGTGTCAAACGCCGCACTGAGATCCAACAGGACCAGAACTGACACATTGCCTGAGTCAGTGTTCAACCTTATGTCATTTAACACTCTAATAAGAGCTGTTTCTGTACTATGATGAGGTCGGAGGCCTGATTGAAATTTGTCAAAAAGATCACTGGAGTTCAAAAAGTTACTAAGTTGATTAAAAACCACTTTCTCAACGATCTTTGCTATAAAAGGAAGATTTGAGATCGGTCTGTAGTTGGTTAATATGGAAGTATCCAACATTCTCTTTTTTAAGAGTGGCTTGATGGCAGCTACTTTTAGGGGTTTAGGAAATGTGCCTGATTGAAGTGAGCAATTTATTATTTGCTGCAGATCTGTTTGGACAGAGTTTACAATAGTTTTAAAAAAGTCAGATGGCATTGTGTCAACATGATTTATCCTTGACTGCATCTCTCTAAAGTTCTTGTCATACGACAATGCAAGCAGCTGTTCTCTTTTCACTGCTGTCATAGTCAACATTATCTTTGAGTACAAACATTACTACTTTTGACTCGCCCCCTCCATGATAACTATTGTGTGCACTGACCTCACAGGGCTGAATGCCTCATTTTCCTGTTCCTCATCATTGTGGACTTCTCTTCCCTTTATCGTGATTTTCAGGAACCTAATTTTCAAATAAAACTACAGTCAACAAAAGAAACACTTTCTTATCCACTCACCTGTTCCTCCTCATTAGATATGATCACCAGGTGTGCACCCTGATCCTCACAGAATGTTTTGCTGTCGGTCCAGGTTTTCATTGGAATTCTTGTTGGTTGTTTGTTGTTGGAAATTAAATAACAGCTTTTGCCAAACGTTATCCAATAGTCCGGACAGTAATGTGTCTCTATTTAATGACACAAAATGATGAAATAAATGAAATGCCTTCAGTCACAATGCTTCATATAACAATCAAAGACAAACAGAGCATCAAGCAGAAATACCACTCTCAGCTAATATACATATATATATATATGTGTGTTCAAAAACATGTAAATTTATGTTGTTGCTTGTGAGATTCTCTGTTTTCGCTCTCCAAAAACGGGGCACAGCCAAGAGTAAACAAGTGTAATTTCCAAAATGTCAAACTACACCTTCAGTTAAACTCATCATTGATATTTTTACTCACCGATCTGTTTTTGTAGTTCATCTCTCTCAGTGGTGAGGTTGCTGTTAATGTCCTTCAGAAGGTTTTTCTCCTTCTCCAGCTGGCTTATTGCTCTGGTCAGGTTCTGGTTGATGCTTTTCATTTCACTGTAAGTTGTCTGTAGTTTGTCTCTCTCACTGGACAAATTGCCATTCTCCACCCACAGCTGATTTCTCTCCACGGTATAGTTGTTGTTAGTCATGACTGAAAAAGTAAAAAAGCTCAACGTAAAATGTAACTGGCAGACACAAACAGACAAATAGACAGACAGAAAGACAGATAGTCTGTCATGTGTGATACACTCTGATATATCCACCATTTATTTGTTAAAATGTAAGAAGTAAAAGTAAAAAGTTGTCAGGAGAATAAATAACCTGAAATAACCTGAGAATAAACCTGAAAACAACTTAAAGGCACAATTTGCAGAATTTTGCCCAAACCAACATCCCTCTACCTGCATTCTCTCATGTTTTGCTTTGTTATGCTGATATCTCCAAAATTAGGCAACTCACACCAAAACAACACACATGAAAAAATAACACTGCAGGCCAGATGAAAAACTGGTGAAAACTGTAATTCAATAACATGTAAATTTACATTGTTGCTTGTGAGATTTTCTGTTTTGTATCCCCCAAAACTCATCATTGATATTTTCACTCACTGATCTGTTTTTGTAGTTCATCTCTCTCGATGGTAAGGTTGTTGCTGACGGCCTTGAAAAGGTTTTTCTCTCTTTGTAGTTCATCTCTCTCGATGGTGAGGTTGTTGCTGACGGCCTTCAAAAGGTTTTTCTCTCTTTGTAGTTCATCTCTCTCGATGGTGAGGTTGTTGCTGACGGTCTTGAAAAGGTTTTTCTCTCTCTGTAGTTTGTCTCTCTCGCTGGTCAGCTGGGCGTTGTCCTCCCACAGATGATTCCAGCTGTTTTTGTCATGAATCACTGCCACTGCAAGGGTTCAACATGTGAAAGGTTCAAAGACCACTTATCTCATATTTATGTATAATGCATCATAACCATTGTCTCGATGAATTTGGAGAACTTACCTAGGACAACCAGGATGGTAACCAGGAGGACGAGACACAGCAGCCCCACAAACACTGCAGCAGCTACGAGCAGATTCCTCTTTACTGGACTCAGACTGACTGAAGTGGCTGTGGACACAAATAAACACAGCTGATGAGTTTATGTTGAAGAAATTACTTCTTTTTATGTTCACACAGACACACAGACAGACAGATACTTTGCTGATGGTTGTCAGTGGTGGTGTCCTGTGATTTCAGCGCAGTTCTCCCCTCCAGAGAGCAGTTCTCATAAATCGTTACGGTATCGATGTTTTCACCGTCATCTTCCTTTCTGCTCTCCTTCTCACCTGTCTGAAATGAAACCTTTTTGTTGAGGTCAGACATACTGTCCTCTCACTTCACCTTAACTCAGACGTGCTCTGTTCTGGTTAGATGAGTCTCACAATATTTTAGGATTTATATCAATATATAGCTCACCTGAACAGGGAAGTAGAAATCTATTTGTCACTTAAAAGGAAAAGGAAGAGGAACCATAATAATCCATCATGTTGTTTTTCTTTAATGAGCTGTTAACTGTGGTGGAAAATGTTGAACATGACTTGTGTATTGACATTAGTTAACCTGAGAGGACTCTTTCACACTTTGCATTATGGCTGCATGATGGTTAAGAAAAAAAACAAAAAAAACAAAACAAAAAAACAAAACAAAAACAAAAACAAAACAACAACAAAAACAGAGAAACTATTACAATCTTGATGAAGTGCTATTTTACAAGGTCTGTACCAAGTAAACATATTTTCTTTCATCTGTGGCCGTCTCCATACACAGAGCTGACCTGGCTTGACTCGGTTTGACTCAGTCTGTCAGCCCAGCACAGCAGGGGTTTTCATTTCTATTACAGCAGGACTAGCTTCTACCTGAAGACGAGGTCGAGGAGGCTCGTGCGGAGCGGGCGTAAAGTGGTGGATAAACCATTCATATATGTGTCTGGGATAAACACACTATTTTCTTAAATACTTCACAATAAAAGTCCCTTGTTGATTTGTTATTTAAATGCTTTTATTATGAAGTAGCACAAACAGGAAATGTTTTCATTTGGTTTCATTAGCAGTAACTTAACACGACTCTGACAAACTGAAAGTGAATATGAAACAGTAAAGTAATGCAGATACCTGAAAGTATAAACAGCGACACAGGAGAGAAACTCTTCTCATCTTTACCAAAAGAACAATAATTATTCATGACCACAGAGCTGGAGGGGTCACAGAGGTGTACTTTACTAAACACACAACTGTTCTTTAAACTGAGGACAAAGACATGTATCTTTCTGAACAGATTTGTATACAGACTTTGTATAAATTGTGATTTTAGGTAACGTGTAAATCTAATTTTGAAGACCTCAGAGCAGACAAAGTCTTGGGGAGCCCCTGTGATTTCTGGTGTCCCCCTAAGGGGGGCCAGACCCCAGGTTGAGAACCAATGCTCTAGAAAACCCACTTGTTTCAAGAAGATTCTGACATTCACCAGTGTTTTCTTATGTGCAGTCTACAAACACACTTCTATCACATTCTAGTGCTGACATGTTTGTGCAGATTAATTGGTTATCATGTTTTCTTCAATTCCACAGTTGTATAATATTATAGGATTTAAATTACAGTATTTCTAATATTACTAATAATAATTTTTGGCATTTTACAAAGCGTTGTGGTCTTTAAAAATAAGTAATTAATTTGAATTTACTGAGTGATCATTTATAGTTTACAATAAAGATGTTTCAGTGCATATATTTTTTAAAATGTGTATTAATTTTTAGAGTTGTCCAGGACGACATCTGAGATCAGTCATTGAACTGGACCTGGGTGCTCACCTCAGATTTATTTATTTATTTATTTATTTATTTATTTATTTATTTTTTAATTTTGCATTTATTTATTACGGATCATTTTCATTGCTGATTAATTACTTGGTGACCGTCCCTGACTCATGAGCTTGTGTGGGTCCTGGGGAGACACCAGATTTATATGGTCTTGAGCTTCAAAGGTTTAGGACCTTTGGTGTCATTCATCCAGTGGTATGATTGAAACTGAAACTGTATGTGGTCGTTTGTTTTTAGAAGACATGCTCAACTTCTCAGAAGTTAAATGTGTCACTGAAAACTGTGGGATCCATCTCTCTCTCTCTCTCTCTCTCTCTCTCTATCTATCTATCTATAACATTTCAGAGCTTTTTCAACATAATATCATGAAAAGCATCCTCATGCAGCTGCAACCTAAAGACCAAACAGGTAAAAGTGGTCAACTGAAATAACTCACCACCACCAGCCCTCAGCTTCCTGTCACGTGTCTGAAAAGTGAGCTGCCAGCTGTTTAACTGTGTTTCTTAGTTTGAGCTCAGTTCAGAACAACAATTTGTCATTTCAGAAGCGCGTTCTCTAGACACTGAGACACTGAGGAGCAAACCGTACCGGCAGAACACCTGAACATGATGGATCACCAACTGGATATCTGTTCCAATGTGGACGGACCATCACATGATCACCGCAAGTGGACAAGGAAGATGGAAAGTTCAGAAAATATTTATGCAAATTTAGACGAGATCCACTCTCTGGAGCCAATCAGAACTGGACCTGCACTCTCTGGTAATAAACACATGCACACTGATGTGTACAGATGCTGTAATGTAACCTTAACATGCAAATATGTGAACAGTCTTACACAGGCACACACAAAGACAAGAAAGACTTTCTGAGACAAATTTTATATCGGGAACAATAATATGGAGGGTCAGAGAGCAAGAGAGTGAAGGGGAAGATGGGGTTTCCTGTCATTGGTGGTGTTGGTATTTATAAAAAATATGTTAACTTGGCATGTTAATACCCCTTTGTGATTAAATAATGTTAAAGCTGAGGTGATTACACATTAAAAAACCACAAAGCCACCACAAAGAACAAACTATAGAAAAATTAAACTACAAATCCTCTTTGACATGGTCATATTTTCATGTCATGTTGACTATATTAGTCAACATGACATGATATCAGTGACTAAGGTGTCATGTTTAACATGACCATTGTCTTAGGTCAGTGTGTTAGCATGTTAGCATTTCTAAAGTTGCATTCAAGAACAGCTTAGATTGGTGTGAATGTCATTTATTCTATTCTAGGTATTTGTTCATAAATCAATTGAAATTGAAATTCTGACCTGGTGGTGCAGCTTGATTCAGAAAGTCATTGGGATTGATAGTCTGGAAATAACAGTTGTCAGAATGTGAAATGTACAAAATTTCATGACGATCCATCAAACAGCTGTTGGGACCAACTTGGGGAACAACTGAATGACCAAAAACACAAACTGAGCTGAGTTGACCTCTGATCATTTGATTTCACTCTGAGGAACAAACACATGACAAACACTGCCCTCTACCTGCAGGTGCTAAAACTGTAAAGAAGAGTTGGTGCAGAGCTGCTGCAGTGTGTCTGGGTCTGCTGTGTCTTCTCCTCCTGACTGGACTCATAACTCTGGTTTTCCTGTGTGAGTACTTTGTTAGCATGTTGATAAATCCCCATGTGATGCTGCCTAACACTGTTTGTTTGTTTGTTTGTTTGTTTGTTTATGGGCCAAACAGACACCAAAGGGAAAATGGAGATGATCCTGTTACATAACAGTTACAACAACCTGACGGATGAAAGAAACCAGTTACAGACTGGTTACAACAACCTGGCTAAAGAACGAGACCAGTTACAGACTGGTTACAACAACCTGACGGATGAAAGAGACCAGTTACAGACTGGTTACAGCAATCTGGCAAAACAAAGAGACCAGCTCCAAAAAAGACTTGAAGACATGACTGAAGAGAGAAATGAACTTCAGAGAAGGTTTCAAGGTAATTATTTATTAAATAAATTATTCCAGTGAATGTATTATATTGCATGGAAGCTCCCAGTTAAACCGGGCCAGTACCAAAAGGACTGATATAAAGATGTTCTGTAATTTAAGTTGATAGAGGGACTTTAAGCCCGTTTGTTTTTTAATTTCATTCCCATCAACTTCTACAAACGGGGTTCTAGTCTTCCTGGGATCCGCACAAAACATCTAGAAGAGTACAGTGCAGAGATCAGAGAGGGGGGAGAGGACAGAGAAAGAGGAAGAGAAGGTACAGTAGAAGGTGGACTTGTTAATGCACAGCCTGTACTGCACGCAGTGTTTCTGTAAGTTATTTATAACAGAGTGCTGCTTTGACATGTTTTGAGCTGCTCTGCCCAAACCTGTGATATTTTCTAATGAGCTGACTGGAAACCATTAGCAGGTGTATAAGTAAATAAACAAACAACAATGACCGCACAGATCATTTTTCATGTTCACATTAAATTGTGGGAAGTTATTACAATTTTGAAAGCTGCTGATTTTCAGTAATGTTCACAGAGAACATTTAACAAAAACAATTTGGGATATTGATTTTTTTTTCTTCCTATTTGACCATCTAGAATGGGAGTATTTCAGAGGTAGTTCCTACTACATTTCTTCTCTGGAGAAGACCTGGCAAGAGAGCAGAGATGACTGTCGGAAAAGAGGTGCAGACCTGGTGATCATCAACAGCATAGAAGAACAGGTATTACATTACATCACATTACATTTGTAGCTGATGCTTTTATTCAAAGAAACATACAATAATAAACCACAAGTGTGTGTTTATATGTGTCTCCATGTATTTGTGCATTTCTGTGAGAGAAAGTGAATGGTGTGTCACTGTGGTGGTAGAGCAGTATTACACTGGCTGTATTGTAGTGTATGTTGATGACTGTTTCTCTCAACAAGGAATTCATAAGAAGTTTCAAGAAGCGCGTGTGGATTGGACTGACAGACCAAGAGACAGAAGGGACGTGGAAATGGGTGGATGGGACTCCGCTGACCACAAGGTTCACACATGTCTTCACTTTTGTATTGCTGTGGTGCAGTGTGACCAGCCTCTTGTAGTCGCTCACTCTGTTCAGCTGACATGTGCAGAAGAGTTAGTACAGTTCACAGAGTGCAAACTAGTTGCACATTTTTCAACGTAGAAACTTCATTTAAACATCAAAATATTCAGCTGTTAGGACATTATTGCTATTATTCAGATATTTGACAACTTTAATACTTTCAGAAATATTCAAAAATCTTTGGTGAATTTTTCCTAATTCAAAATAAATGACAGAACGCTCAAAATTGCAACATTTTCACATTTTTCCAACTTTTAACAACATATTCTGGCTTGAAACTAATTTCAATCATAAAAATATTCAACGCCTTTCATACATTTTGGCTTCATCCAACTTTCAAATCCCATTAAAACTTAAATTAAAAATATCCAACTTTCTTTTAAACTTAGTTAAACTGGAGGTTAATCAGAAAAACTCGTTTCCAGCCTCTTTCCACACATTCATATAGAAACTCCAATCAAACTTTAAAAGGCTCACAACACTTCCCTCCCATTAATTCAGCCTTTTCAGATCTTTTATTCTTTACAGGTCAAATTTCATGCAATTGTCAGCCCTTCTCAGACTTTTGTATTAATGTGTACTGGGCAGAATGTTCTAAGCTAGAGTCAGGGACATATGTCATATGACAAATGTCTTCTCTTAAATTTGCTCTCACTCCCTCAAGATTCACTCCTGCTGGTCACAGACATGAAACTGTCTGTTTCTTCAACTACAGGCGCTTTTAAAATTTCCCCTATGATACTTGATAAATATATACACAGTGTTATCGAACAGCTCAACAAAACTAATTACAAAAAAATGTGATTTAATAACATTTATGAAGCATTTTATGGGTCCAAACACCACTTTTGTTCATGTCCCACCCCTGTGGTCTCAATGTTCACGTGTGAAATGAGATTATGACATCCTTTCAAATACTTTACACCATGCTAAAAACATATATATATTTATTTTTTGTTGTCTGAGCTTTTATATGATTTTTTAAATCTAAATATACCTGTCCCACACTTTTGTGTCCTTACCATGTCACTGAACAAATTCTATAGTAAACTTGCTAGACCACCCACAGTGGGACAGTGGAGACAAAAAAGACCTTGTGCCTTGCAGCAAAGACGTGCTGGGTAATCTCCCATGCTCTTGTGTCTAAGTGACTAATGGGAACAGCAATGTAGTAAATTGGTCCAGAATTGAACAAGATTACAATGTAATCCAGCTAACTGAAACAGCGGCTTATTGCTGAAGGTTAAATTATTACCTTTTACCATTTACATTGTGACCTTACTGACACAAGATGTAGTTCCAGCTTTATATCACTTATTAAGATGATGTTTATTTACAAACATTACATAACACTTAAGTAGAAATGATTTATAGGTTAGAAATTGATTGAAACATCTGTCATAATAAGCAACATATTTTCTTTTGTTTGTATGAAACTTGAGTAGAAGAAAATCACGAAATCCCCACTTTATTAAAAATTCTTTCGGTATTTACAATTATGCTCAAAGTTCAATTAAAATACATTTAAATGTCTTAAATTTGATTTTAAAAAAATGCATGTTTGTGTTTGTTGTATGTATATGAACAAATAGTGAAAATATTCCAGATTAAAACATTTAACATCATTTAACATTTTACATCTATATGCAATTTTGGGTGCCTATTTATATAGATCACAGACTCTGATGCTTTAAAATCAAAATTCAGCACACAGTGCTGATTTTTACAGATTTCAGAGAGACAAAAATGCCTGTAGTTGAAGAAACATGAAACTATGGAAACAATCAGACTTTGGTTCTCTGAGACTCAGAGCGACAGGAGCACCGACCAACTGCTTATTGTCTCCCATTTTAACTCGGAGACAAATTTCGGAGCCAAACAGAAAGACACTTTTCTTAAATGCTCCAGTTGTCACATTTCTGACACTAAACACACAAATGTCACATGGTGTGCTCAGCAGGATCTCTTATTTCTTATGATATTTGCATTTAAGCTCTAGGAGTTCCCGAGGTAGAAGCAGGAGTATAAGAGATGTACCTCAGCAAAAATCTCGATGAAAAAAAAAACTCGCAGTGCCAGGAGCAGCAGTAACCATCATCATGGCAGCCATTTTTCATAACTGGGCAACATTTTCTTTATTTTCCTCCAAATATAGGATTGTGTGTTCTCTGTGCCACTACTAAAAACAATCGTGTCTCTGAAACTTCATCACCTGACTGTTTTAACTGATCAATTTTACATCATTCTGAGTCTGTCTCACAGATGCGAGTCAGCACATGGTTCGCTTGCTCAGCTCTGAACAGTTGTACACATGTGAAAACTATGTTTTCTGCAAAACTCCCCAAAACTTTTGTTTAATGGCAGAAAAAAAGCCAAAATAAATGCATTTTTTTGATCTTCAGATGGGTCTTTTTTTTTTTAAAAACAAGAATGGAAAAATTAGCAAAAATAATTTTAGTGCTGTCGCCAAAGTGCTTGCTCATGGGGGAATTGTTTCAATTGTCGGATGTAAATATAATTGAGTGTGGTCTAGACCTACTCTATATGTAAAGTGTCTTGAGACAACTTTGTTGTGAATTGGCGCTATATAAATAAAATTTTATTTGATTTGTAATTGAAATTTTGGGGTAAGGGTTTGGGACAGCCACCTCCCAATTTAGTACCCTGCAAATGATGATTTTATATATGTTAAGCTCTCTGCTAGCTCATATTGTTTTGGACTTCAATAGATAATGTGAGGATCATGCATGTAAGATCTGCACACAAAGACTTTTTGAAATTGTTTTTTGGTTATGAGACAACAGTTTGCACCAGTCTGATAGAACGGCCCGACTATGAGCTCAAGCTGGACACAGTGACACTTAGCATTTAGCATTAACACTTAGCTTCTTTCAGTCAAATCACACACATACGTCTTCAATATAATAAAGAAATAGGGTTGGGCGGTATCTAAATTTTGATACCTTCATACCGTCTCCACATTTTACCGCGGTATACGGTATTACCGTGACTAATTAAAAATTATGACTTAAAGCTGCAGTAGGTAGAAAGCCTGAAAATGGTTGATTTTTGAGTCTCATCTGAGTTAGGTTTGGTTTTCTGTGTCCTCAGCTCCTCCCACTAGATGAGCAGCACAGGCTTCATAAGTGCAAG
>JAJHUR010109834.1:1650-16819 GCA_027495735.1 Lutjanus campechanus | reverse complement strand
CAGATACATGAAGAGTTGATGATGATGGTTTTTATAATCTGTCTTTATGTAGCCTCCTCCTCTATATTCTATTTACAACATCAGGACAAAATACAACATCTGGAAATGTACAGATGAACTGACTGATTTTACACTGTGGAGAGAAATAATTATTTTCATCAGTGTGCAGCTCTGTTCATGTGTGTTGTGTTTGATCCAAATATTCATGGATTTTACTCTGAAAAAACAAAACTTAGATGACAAAACTAGAAAAATAAAACTGTCCAAATGTTTTAGATTGAGTCCAGCAGTGTGTAACTGCTTCAAACAGAATCAGATTGTATGAATTACTGTGGAGTTTTGAATGAAGCGTTCTGTTTTGCAAAAGATTTGAGGTGTTCTGCTACTTGTGTGTGTATTGTGTGCAGTGTTTTGACAAAATGAGCTGTTTTCAAAACCATACCATACTTCAACATGTTTCTTTTAAAAATGATCATCATGTTTCCTTAAACTGAACCAAGTAGTTTATTTTTTAACCCAAACTGTGTGAATGTGAACACAATGTTGTTAATGAATGCAGTTACACTTAAAAAACTTACCTGAAAGGAGAGGCTGCTCTAGAAATGCAAAAACCTGTCGTTTGATTTATCACTGGATGCACTGCAGAGACAAAGAGGAGACAAACAGTCGTCAGTTCAGAGATGAAACACAAAGTGAGAGAAACTAAAATAAGATGAACTCACTGAACAGAAACAGAGCAGGAGCAGTTTGAGAGGAGGAAGGGGTGTGTGTGTGTGTGTGTGTGTGTGTGTGTGTGTGTGTGTGTGTGTGTGTGTGTGTGTGTGTGTGTGTGTGTGTGTGAATATTGTCTGATAGTAAATTGACGACTTCCTCTGAAATCAATCATGTCTTCTTTTGAACAATCAATCAATCAATTCCTTTATTTGTCTCTGAAGAGAAATTTGTCTTGGGCTTCCAGGGTGCAGCGTTATTGTACATACAATCCATACACCATACACCAATCCCCACATACCCATGAGACGAACATACAGTTCAAATCATACACCATAGTTAACAAACAAGACACACAGTGATAAGGATCATTACAATGCCTGGTGTAGTATCACACTCCACCAGTACTGTGCTGTTCTAGTTATAGTTATCTGTTATTTAGTGCTTTAACTGCTAATGGGACGAATGAAAGCTTAAACCTATTAAGCCTCCATGGTGGCTCCTTATATCGTCTGCCTGATGGCAGTAGTATGAATTCCCTGTACAAAATATGACTTGAGTCATGAATGACTTTAATACCCTGTTTCAGTACTGTACTGTCAAAGATTTCCTGAAGGGTGCCTGGAGGCTGCACTCCTATGATTTTACCGGCTCTCTTAATCAAGTTTTGAAGTTGAGACCAATCACTCCCGTTGGTCTCACTGCAGACAAAGACCACCAGGGTGAGAAATTAAGATTGTATGTTATCAATCCAGACACAGAAACTGATGGAGACACAGAAACTACCAAGAAGACTCCAGAAAAGTTCAGGAAAAGTTGATTCTGATCACACTGAATGATTGTAACCACATTCCAGTTGTAGGGCCGTCCATACTTTTCCACCTCAATACAATCACTCTCCCACTACTCTCCCTACTTCTCATTTTAACATCAGTTATTAGATTATTGTAGGACAACAGGAACATGAAGTTCACAGCTTCATCAATATATTTCAGAAAGTGTGTTAAAGGATGAATATGAGGTGAACAGATTAGACTCACGAATCATAGCCTTCATCATCTGCTGCAACATCCTGCTGCTCCTTCTGTGAGGAAGAACTGGAGTCTGACCTGCAGTAGTGACAAACACAGTTATGATGCTGCTTCATCAGTATGAAAATAAACATTAAAACCAAAAGCAACATGATTTCAAAGATGATAACAGTGTGTTATCAGCAAAAGAGGTTATACATGTAATATGTGACTGAATTAAATGTTCATAAATGAGGAAACATGTTTAAGTTAGTAAAAAAACAACGACCTTTAACTTAACATTTTTAATGTGACTTTGAATTTCCTGAGGGAAAAAAATAAATAAATTTGACTGTTCTCCATCCAGACACAACAACTGATGGATAGACAGAAACTACCAAGAAGACACAAGATGATTTCTTTTCTTTTTAAAGTAACTTCCTCCTCCTTCTCATATTAACATCAGTTATTAGATTATTGTTGGACAACAGGAACATGAAGTTCACAGCTTCATCAATATATTTCAAAAAGTGTGTTAAAGAATCTAAATGAGGTGAACAGATTAGACTTGTTTTGTAGGAGAATCAAACATTTGTATGGAGGCTCAAAGTGAGGAGGAGGTGGAGGTGGATGGATGGTTCATCAAAGCTTGTGACTTTTACTCTGGAGATCAATGTTTGTTTCATGTTTTCTGTTTTCTAACAACTTCAACATGTTTCTTTTAAAAATGATCATCATGTTTCCTTAAACTGAACCAAGTAGTTTATTTTTTAACCCAAACTGTGAGTGTGTGTTTGTGCAAAATTGTAATGAACCCTATTACATTTTAATGTGCAAAAAAGTTTACCAGGAAGGACGGCGTCTTTTCTTGAAATTGGTCAAGGAGCGTTTTGACCAACTGGGTCTATTGTGGAGAGAAAGAGGAAACAGTCGTCAGTTGAAACACAAAGTGAGAGAAACTAAAATAAGATGAACTCACAGAAGGTGTGTGTGTGTGTGTGTGAGTGTGCGTGTGTGTGTGTGATACAGTGACAACATCAGGTTCTTACAAATTTTACAAAATGTTAAAGCAGTTACATCTTAATTTACATAAAAGCTTACTTGAAAGGAGAGCAGCTTCCTGCGGAAGCCAGAAGGATTTCCAGTGACCATAGCATGAAGCTATTGGGTAGAGAAAGAGGAGACAAACAATCATCAGAAACTAAAATAAGAGCAGAAATAGAGTGTGTGTGTAGTGGGGAGTTTTAGATGGAGGCTGTGAGAGACCATAACACCATCCACCTCTGAACACTGCTGATGATCTCTCACACACACACACACGTACGCACGCACGCACGCACGCACACGCACACACACACACACACACACACACACACGCACACAGAGTTCAGATTAAAGATGGTGGAGTGCTCTGGTCTCTGACTCTAGAGTGAACTGGAGAAGTCTCACAGTCAACAGTCAGTTAGAGACCCTCAGTTCATCTCTGAGCTTCAGTCTGTGGCTCATGTTGTCATACAGAGGATCTCAGAGGGATGGACACCCTCCTCTGTGTCCTCTGTCTCCTCTGTGTCCTCTGCTAATGAGTCCACATCTATTAGGTTCACAAAATCCTTTTCTAATTCTTCATTTGTCACAGAGAAATAAAACTGAGCTGATTCAACAACTCTATGTACAAAAAATAAACTTTTAAATGCTGGAAAACATTAAAGCTGCCAGCCTAAGCTGCCAGGACCCTATTGTTTTCCTCATTCTTCTTCTTATTATTATTCCTCTTCTTCTAGAAAGAAATCCTACTTCCCATGCATGAAGAATGAACAAATTTTGCACAAAGGTCCAGTCTCGTGCCAGATTGCCTCAGCTGCAAAAACAGGCCAGTAATCCTGATGGTGGCGCTACAGCAAGCGTCTAAAGTTCAACATTTTCAGAATTCACAACGAATCAACCATATGTGCTACAGATTTGCAACTTTCACCAAAATGTAGCCCTGATACTGAAGAACTTTGGTACATTTAAACCTATTGCAAATTATGAAGTCCATCACTCTGTTTTTTTCAAAAACTGTAAAACCGTAACCGTAAATCTCCTCCCACAATTTTTGCTCAATTGACACCAAACTTGCTGCAGAGCATCTTCAGACTGTCCTACACAAACCATCCACAGTTGAGCCTACAGTGCATCAAAATGTTTGCCAAATATCAGAATTTTATCAGAAAAACAGTTTTTTTTTGTTTTGTTTTTTTCTTTTTTTACAGCATTTTGAATTTCACTCTCATGCGAACAATTGGCGAGTCAATGCAAAAATGTCATTTTTAAACGTTTGTTTACTTTTGGAGCCAATCAATCATTGTTAAAAACAAAGCTCCAGTAGGCAACATTGTTTTTTGTATAATTGAGAAATAATTTCATAAAAACCTTTAAGCATATTGTAAATCAGGTGTTCTGAGAGAGAGCTACACTGCTGCACCTCGTCTGTGCCTCTAATTTCAGCATTTAGAGAATCTGTAACGCACCGTTAGACTGAACCAATCACAGGACTTTAGGACCTGGGGGACTCCTCCTACTAGAGCAGCTGCGCGTTCACGTTACTTCTTCCGTCAATGACGGAAACTACTGCAGGAGAAGTTGCTATAAAAAGGCATCATAATAAAGAGAAAACAGCCTAATTAGCAACATGCTCAACCCAGGAGTTTGTCAGCTCACTCAGTTACTTGAGTTCACCTTCAGTTGTGTTCATTCACTTGTATCGCGGAGCTTTGCCGAGTGCTGAGAGGACCGAGCGGAGCCAACAGACAGAGCCGATATGCACCTGCTGTGAGCCGGTGAGCCAGTGAGCTTCTGGAGGAAACAACCACAGGAGTTGCTGTGATGCTATTTTACTGTCAGGAGAGGAGCTCAGAGTGTATATTTCAAACTTTTGGGATTAAAAAGAGGATTTATCTTCACTCCTGCTTCAACCTTCTGCAGCAACAACAAAGAAATCACAGAGCCGCGGACCAGCCATATGTGCTGCAGCATTGGAACTTTCACTCTGAAATTTGCTTTTCCATGGCATGGATGGCTGCTGTCTGGCACCCTGATCCTTGGCTTAGTCAATTTGTGAAGCCATACATGAACTGACACCTGCCAATTAGCTCAGTGAGATAGAAGACAGACCTCAGTCTCATAAGTTCAACCCTCAGCTAAGGTAGGGCTGGGCGATAAAACCATAACGATATCTATCGCGATAGACACGTGATCAATATCAACAGAAAATACTTTCGATAGAACGTTCGATAATTTCACTGAACTCCGTTAGAAAAAAACAGGAAGAAAACCCTGATCCCGAACCGCAAGGCATTCAGGGGGATGTAGGCCGAGGACGGGCTTTAGCCTCTCGGCCTCTCTCGGCCCAGCTAAGCAAGGTTGGCGGCCTGAACAAACTCACTCACTCCTTGCTGGTAACCTAGCAACAACCTGTTGAGTGACATGCACGTTACCAGTTTCAGGTTTGGTTGCGCCATCATGCCTCATGACTGCTTTAACAACAAGAACGACGTGGAGTGAAAGGAGAAAATGAGTGTGACAGCGCGAGAGGAAATTGTGGATAAAAGAGGAAAGGTCATTTCGACAGTTTGGCAGTATTTCAGATATTTTAAATCCTAAAAGTCAGACCGATGTTGTCCGCAAACTATGCAGGGTCGTCGTCCCTACCAAGTCTGGCAATACGACGAATTTATTTTACCACCTCAGCCGAGCGGCTGCAGCAAGGACTAGCTCCAACTGTGGCAGCGGCAGCAAGCAGTGGCACTTCCTATGGCAACCCGAACCTGCCACGGCATATGCCGCTATCTGAGACAGTTGCCACGGACCTGCCGCTCGCTCTCATCTGTTGCAGTACAACAGTGCCAACAGCCACAGCCATCGACATCTGCTGGTACAGGTGAAACACGGGTGCGTAGCAACAGTCCGACTACCCATTTCTCCGGCCGCCCATTACTCCGACCATGGCTAAACAGAATATAGCGATAGGCGCAGGTGGGTGGCAACGTCCACATCCCACCACTCCGACATGGGCCTCTAAATGTCTAAATGGCAACACTTAATGTTCTATCAAACGTCCTGCCATTCCGACAATTCCTTTTGTTCCTGCTTGCCCTTGTTTGTCTTGTCCAGTGCAGCTCCACATTAACAGAAGTAGTGATGTAGTGGAGCGTACCTACCCCTGCTGTCTCGCAAAAAGACCCGGGGAACATAGGACCTTTTTTAAAAAATATGGTCCTATGATGTTCCCCAGTCTGTTATTTTTTTAAAAAAATAGCCTACTATATAATGTTGATATTTATTTATTTATTTATTTATTTATAATTTTAATAGGCTTATGTACAGGGCATATGAGAACAGACGGTAAATTGGCTTTCAGCATCAGCGCCTTCAGGGAGCACAGCGGCGCTTTCCAGGGTGCTGATCCTGCCTTTGATGATATGTTTGTTTGTTTGGTACTGTTTCGCTGTTATTTTCTGCAGTTATTTTTGCACAAATTCGTACTTTGCAATTTGACAGTACCCATAGATAGCCTTTTGGGGGGCGTAGGGATTAATATTTTTCCTAAAATTGGATTTTCTAACCTGGAAACAGAATAGAAACTATCCTGTATATCCCGATGTATGTAGGTTCCAACCCTGATCATTTTAGTGTTTTATCTGATGGTATTAATAATTATTACTGAGGCAGAACGTCATTTCAATATTAATCGACATTATAATGAACATAATATAAACTGCGCAGCTGCATGCTTGACTTTCGCTGCAGCTACATGAGGATGAAATGCCAACTTCAGCCTGATCTGTCTCTCTGAATGAGCAGCGTCATGGAAGTGATATTTTACACTTCTTCATATTTTAATCTAACGAAATTCGTTAAAGGGATACGCCAACATTTTTTTGTTTTCGTGTCTTGCCTCACTCCCGTGTACATGACAAGAAGATAGACACCATTCTTTCAACTGTGCGTGCAGTAGCGAGGGAGAGACGGACGGAGCTCGCCCACCGCTAATTAGCTTAGCTCAAACACTGGAAGTCAACAGGATTTGTTAGCCTGCCTCTGCCTACGGTCATCTGATGAACTCTTAAGCAACTCTAAACGGTCCTGTGTGCTTGTTGTGACTCGTTTTTTACCGCGTTATGTTACGTTATCTATTTTTAGATTAAGATCAGCACTTTTATGTCATTTTCGAAAGAAATACACGGGAAACTAAACCGCTGTTAGCGCGCATGCGCCAACCACCGCGGACGTGCTTGTAGCCTTTGTTTACGAGTAGAAGAAGATTACTACTGCGGATTATGGCCGACTTTGAAAGAGAGGACGAGGATGATTTCTTCGGGACTGATGAAGATTCACAGCCGTACCTATCTGAACCAGAATATACGGAGGAGGATACATGTTGTGGAAGCTGAGCGTGCACGAAGAGAAGCTGAGACAGTCGAGCAGCCTGGGGCTGTTGTTGCGGAGGTTGAGACAAGGAAAATATGTTATTTGGTGGACAAACTGTGGACATTACAGACGCCAAAAAGGCATCAGAGTGGCAGCGTGTGGCGGATGCTGAGAATACTGCTGCCTCACAAATACAACACTCGCCGAGACCAATTAAAAAATAAGTAGTCCGACAGAAAAATATAAACCAGAAAGCGCAGATCCACAGGCCGAGTGAGTGTATGTATTTGTGCCACGAGGGTCCGTGTATCATTCGTTCATTCGTTTTTCAAAATAAAACCAAAACTAGAAAAACGAAATAACAACTCGATTTTTCAATATTTGTTTCCAGACCCATAATGAAAAAACGGATAACGATTTGTTTTTCCGATTTCCGATTTTGTGCACTATTGGAAAATGGATATGGATTGGAATGGATTTGATGCAAGCCGTGTGACCCGGAAGTGAAGATGAAGTCATTAAACAAATTAAGGTTGAAGAACAACAAAATGGCTGGACAGGATGATAACGCTGACATAGTTTTTCAACTTTTTGAGGAGGGAAAAAACGCAGGCCGAAATGTCCAGTGCACTTCAGCAGATTGGTGTCCTAAAATGTACAGAAATGTCAGTCAGAAGTCAGTCAGCACTAGATTTATTATGAAAGATATTATGTATCAGTGGATGTTTTGCTCAGCTGGTAAAGTGTTGGGTCCATGAAGGGAAGTTATTATGCGGCTACTGGTTTGACACTCCCCTTCGGCCTTTTGCTTTTCATTTTCTATTTATGTGTAAATATTGAAGTTAAAAGCGTGTGGCAGTGTGTGTGTGTGTGTGTGGCGTCGGAGTGTGTGATTAGGAGGTTGGACTAATGGACGCAAAATATAGAAATGTGTGGTCCTAGTATTGGGTAGTCGGAGTATTGGGAAGTCGGACTGTTGCTACGTCCCAGTGAAAACACCACACAAGCGGCAACAGACCACCACGGAGAGGTACTTGGCCAGCAGTGCCATATGACAAAAATCAAAACGTTACAAAGAAATAACCGGGGCAGTGGCATATTATTTAGCGAAGGACATGCTACGGCTTAGCACAGGTGTACACTAATTTCTTATTTATAAAATACTTTGCATATTTTATTTGTTTAAGCATTTATTTAATGTCTATATTTGCACATTGACACAAGTATTTAAATTCAACTTTTTTTTCTCCTGGTCCTTATTTCAAATAGGTAAAGAAAAAAAAATCAATAATTATTGATATCGACCGATATGAAACACTTATATCGTGAAATATTTTTCAGCCATATCGCCCAGCCCTAAGCTAAGGCAGAACAGACATTCTAATGTGAAAGTACTACATCTTCATACACTCTGCTTTTTGCTCAGAATTGCCTAATTTTGACTGAAATTGCTCGGCCCCAACCATTGCTGCTTACTTGAAGTAGAAACAGAACCCTGCGGAAGCCAGAATGATTTCCAGTGACCATAGCATGATTCTATTGTGTAGAGAAAGAGGAGACAAACAATCATCAGTTCAGAGATGAAACACAAAGCGAGAGAAACTAAAATAAGAGCAGTAATAGAGTGTGTTTCTTTTAAAAATGATCATCATGTTTCCTTAAACTGAACCAAGTAGTTTATTTTTTAACCCAAACTGTGAGTGAATGTGAACACAATGTTGTTAATGAATGTAGTTACATTTTAATGTTCATGAAATCTTACATCATCATCTTCAGCCACAATTTTGCATTCTCCTTCCAGCGTCCACTGTGGAGACAAAGAGGAGACAAACAGTCGTCAGTTCAGAGATGAAACACAAAGTGAAAGAAACTAAAATAGCACAGAGCAGAAACAGAGCAGGAGCAGTTTGAGAGGAGGAAGGTGTGTGTGTGTGTGTGTGTGTGTGTGTGCAGTGGGGAGTTTTAGATGGAGGCTGGGAGAGACCATAATGCCATCTACCTCTGAACACTGCTGATGATCACACACAGAACGCAAATAAATCAGGATCGCCTGCATGCTGACACTCGCAGGCCGTGAGGGCCCGTTCATCGCTGCTTCATTGTAATGGGAAGAGCACTGGAAGTGTGAAAGGCTGAATATGTTTGTTGTAAAAAGTCACGGCTACTTTGACCAATCATTACTAAACTTTACGGCTGGCCTCGGGAGTGACTCCACATCATGCTCAATCAATTTTGCGCGAGTCGGATCAATTTTCATATCACTTGATGTTTCTCTGTTTATAGCGCCCCCTATTGGCCAATTAAAGCCAAATTTGGCACAGTGTCACTGGTTGACCTCTGACACAAGTAAATTGAGTTTGATGTTGATAGCTTTTACTTACAAAATATGCAACAGTATGTGTTTACTAGCTGGCAGAAAAAAATGTTTGTTTATAAGTACCACATTTTTTTTTGGAGTAGCAAAATGCTTTTGATAACTTTTGATCAGGCAATTCTGGAGATTTTATGTGCAAAGATTCGTGCAGATGGAGCTTAAACCCTGGGAGGAGTTTGAAAAAGTAGGTTTTTGATGTGTACGGACCTACAAAGAGAAATCTGCTGTGGAAGTGGGCGTGGCCTATATCAGAAGATGTGACTCTATTTAGGGAACAGGTGGATATAAAGTTTATGAAGATGTGATTTAAAATGTGGAAGTTACCGGCTAAAATGTGTTTGCATCCGTTACTCCTAGCAAAGTTTGTCCTGGCAACTGGACTTCATAGAGTTCTTTATGATGTTTCGCCTCATCCAAGAGGCTTCTTCAGTTCTGACTGACTGGTTTGGGAGTTCAGGTATTAAACCACTGTGTGGTCGTTAACACCTAGAGGGGGCATGTGTCTCAATTGCCCCCCTTCCATTGTGTGGACCTTGAGTTTCACCTGGGGGGGAGGTGTGAATGAGGGTCATTAATGGCCCTGCCACGATGTGACTTGTTGGAGTCACATGATTTCAGGTGTGTATCAAACTGTCTGGGGAGTGTTTTTAAAACTGCATTGTATGTAGCAGATAAATTATGTCTTAGACCACCTCCTCTGTTGAGAGATGGTCTTTCCAGGTTAACAAAAATGGCTTCTTTTACTCCTCTCTCAAACCATCTGTCTTCTCTGGCCATTTTTGTGACAATAGGGTTCCCCAGCACCACTGGTCCTGGGGAACACGTATGCACAAGCATAGCGTCCCCCAGGCCCTGCGGGCGTGGTCCCCTAACTATTCACATTAACTAACTATTCACTAACCCCCAAGTGTTTTTTCTGTCTTTATGTCGCCTCCTCCTCTATATTCTATTTACAACATGATCTCTTCTGATGTTCAGGACAAAATACAACATCTGGAGATGTACAGATGAACTGACTGATTTTACACTGTGGAGAGAAATAATTATTTTCATCGGTGTGCAGCACTGTTCATGTGTGTTGTGTTTGATCATATTCACGTATTTTACTCTGAAAATATCTCTGAAAAAAAAAACAGTCAGACTTTATCATTAGAAAAATTAAAATGTTTTGAATTGAGACCAGCAGTTTGTTACTGGTTCAAAAAGGATGAGGTGTGTGTGTGTGTTACAAATTTTACAAAAGGTTAAAGCAGTTAAATTTTAATTTACATAAACGCTTACATGGAAGGAGAGCAGCTTTCAATGGAATCCAGACTGGTTTCCAGTAACCACAGCTTGAGTCTGTTGTGCAGAGAAAGAGGAGACAAACAGTCGTCAGTTCAGAGATGAAACACAAAGTGAGAGAAACTAAAATAAGATGAACTCACAGAGCAGAAACAGAGCAGGAGCAGTTTGAGAGGAGGAAGGTGTGTGTGTGTTTACAGTTGTTTACACACAAATTAAAATTTTCACACAAACAGGTCTTTACACTCAAGAAGCAAAACACCTGTCCAGAGTTGCACAACAATAAGCACAAACTCTGCTTCACACTTTTTGCAAAACATTACACACAGTGTTTTGCAAAACTTTTCACACCTTACCGTGCGTTCAGACCAAAAGAAGCAAAAGCGGCAAGGACGCCGGAAGTAATACATTTTCAATGAGAGCCCAGCGTCCTGAGCGGCTAAAGTGTCCGCCGCCGTCAGCTGCGCGTCAAGGGCGTCTTAAGTGTCTAAAGTGTCTAAAGCCGCACCAGATGAGAAGTTGAGCCTCGGTTAACTTTATGGTAATTAGCTATCACGCGGTTCAGCTGGAACCAATCAGAGTAGAGGAGTCCTTCGATTGAGCGGGCCCCAAAGAACAACGCATGTAACTTTGGTTCCTAGAATACACTCGTTCAATCATAGATGTCGCAAAGCTAAAAACCTGTGTTCGGGCTCATCCCATACTCTGTAATGTTTGCCTTTTTGCTTGGGATTGTGTCACGGAGGTGGTTGGTTGGGCTGGGGAGTTAAAAAAAATGTGTAGTAATAACAGAAAAATAGCAGAGTGAAGTGCAGGGTGCATGCAAGCCTTTCTTGCTCCATCTGAATGAGATGACAAAGCATTTTATCAGCAGGATTTCAAAACTAACTGCTATTTAAATAGAGCAAAAATATCTTGATGTGTGCAGTGAAAAGTCGCCGCAAACGTCGTCTATTGACGGATCATCGATACGATTAAATATATCTCGATTAGTGTTAAGGGCTTGTTGAAAACTTAATTCACTTAAATGTAGCTTAATTATTCATTTAAAACAGTTTAACAATAGTGGTGCTAGTGTAGCTACACCGATCCAAAGAATAATGGCCACGCATCATACAGATGTCTTTTTGAGTTTTATTTCCTCTCTCCTCCTCCTCCGACACCGCTTCAGACACCGTGAAAACGTGTGCGCCTCCTGGACCATGTAGACTAATATTTCGGGGCCGTATGTACTGTAGCCATATTGACACTCTGCCCTGAAGCCATGGTGGCGCTCTGCTCTGCCGCTGTACTGCTTCCGCCCATAATGCCACAGGTGCGACCTCTGAACTCTATAATCACGTGACTTATTACTCTAAATCAAAATAAACTTAAATTTACATAAAGCACAATACAACCCTTTTAAATAAACAATATTTTAAAGATGGCAGCCTATATTTTAAATCGTTTTTAAATTAAAGTTATCCTTTTAACAACTCTTTTCTGACATTTTAAATCAGCTTTTAATACCCATGAATTGAAACATTACTGAAATTATGACAAAAAATGTAAAATAAACATTTCAAATTTTAGTCAAAATGTCTTTCAGACAGTTACAGCTAGTTAATGTGATCTTTTATTTACACACACACACACACACACACAGGTGCAAATTGTAACGTGGTGCTGGAGAAAAGCTTAGCCACGGATGCTATTAGCATAGCTCCAGGAATAAAGTTGCGAGGCAGGAGATAAAGTGGAGGGACTTTCACACTGTACCTTTATTCACAGATGCAGACCATACAAGCCAGGTCTCACGGCATAAACTATAATCCTCAACAAAATAATAAACAAGGGACAGAATAGTTTGTGGCCTGCAGTGTTCACCAGCGTCCACATTACTGAAGTCAAGGAAGTCAACTGGGGGAAAAAAAAGGGGTGAGGGTGATACTAAATGACAAAACAAAAAGGAGGTGCCACCGTGTGCCGTCAACTGGTACTGCTCTGTTATACTCTGGCTGTTACAAAATGCGCACTCCTTACCACATCTCTGTGTGCAATTATGCAAATGGTGTTGTCTGCTTGTCTTTTGTTTGGTGTCATACAAGTTTGTCAGGACTTTGTTCCCTCCTTGCGCAGCGTTTTATGCATTTTTGTGATAACCATATAAACTCAAAATATATGAAATCATGCATTCAAAATGTGTTGAAATGCACCGGCTCTTGCATCTTAATTGTGAAAAAATTAACAGGATGCAGACGCACGTTCTGCTCATTACAATCATCAGTGTGCACAGTTTGTGATTTTGGGTTGAGTTTGTGTGTGCAATGAGTTTTATATGTCAGTGTTGGGCAACTTGGAAATTGATGTGAAGTTGTTCTACATTAAATGAAGCCGGTTCACCAGCAAATGAACTGCGCCTGGATTGATTCTACCAGGCCAAACGGGACGTTTTGGGTGATAGTGCGCAGAGATTCTTCCGTTTCTTCTATGAACAAAGACATCACAAGAGACAGCAACTGCCGTGCAATGTTGGCATCTTTTCTTTTCTCTGTTGCAAAGTTTGAAGCTGTATTCTGAGTTTATTGCCATCCTTGCTTTTTTGTTTCTGCCATATTTTTAGTATATTTCAAAGTTGTAAAATTGGATGTTCCTGTGGTGGATAATTCATAATGCCCTTTGTTAATTGCTTCCTGCTCAATACTGCATGTCAATCCGCTCGTGACTAATTAGATGGTGATTTTGATTTATGTTCATGCTCTGCAATTTTTTTCTATATTTAATGACCACACAAAACCTCATATGCAACTAGGCATGCTTTAAACTGAAGGTAAACAACAGCAAGCAGCACTATGCCGGTGCCAAGAAGTCCGCTTTGCGGCTCCTTTAAATGACTAGCGCAATTTAACTTTGACGTTAGTCACGTGAGGAGTGACCAAAAAGAATTTGCTGCTTTGGAAGCTGTCCTGTTTCTCGCTCAGCCTCGGGCGTCCTCGCCGCTTTTGCCTATTTTCGTCTGAATGCACAGTAAGTCACAGATAAGGATTGTGAGGTCACTTCTTTACATTACAAAGCCCTGGTTTGCCAATGACCACACGAATGAACAAACTGGATAATCTCCAGTGTGTGTGTGCGTGTGTGTGTTAGTAACTGAACCAAGTAGTTTATTTTTTAACCCAAACTGTGTGTGAATGTGAACACAATGTTGTTAATGAATGCAGTCACATTTTAATGTTCATGAAATCTTACATCATCATCTTCAACAACAGTTTTTCAGCCTCCATTCTGAGTCTACTGTGTAGAGAAAGAGGAGACAAACAGTCGTCAGTTCAGAGATGAAACACAAAGTGAGAGAAACTAAAATAAGATGAACTCACAGAACAGAAACAGAGCAGGAGCAGTTTGAGAGGAGGAAGGTGTCACACACACCTTCCTCCTCTCACTTTCCTGTGTGTGTGTGTGTGTGTGTGTGTGTGTGTGTGTGTGTGTGTGTGTGTTTCATCAGTGTTGTCGAGGCTTTTTGATCCACGGTGGCTACCACTGTTGCAATACGTGTTTGAAAAAGTGTGGCGCTAGAGTGCACTGTTCATTTGATTGATACACAATTTCAACTTTAACTTTAGATGGGAGTAATTCCTACACAATGCCCCTTTAAAGCAGTTACATTTTAATTTACATAAAAGCTTACATGGAAGGAGAGCAGCTTCCAGTGGAATCCAGAATGGTTTCCAGTGACCATAGCATGGGTCTGTTGTGTAGAGAAAGAGGAGACAAACAGTCGTCAGTTCAGAGATGAAACACAAAGTGAGAGAAACTAAAATAAGATGAACTCACAGAGCAGAAACAGAGCAGGAGCAGTTTGAGAGGAGGAAGGTGTGTGTGTGTGTGCGCGTGCGTGCGCGTGCATGTGTCATGTGCATGGAAATAATGGTTAGAATCAATCAATCACTCAATTCAAATCAAGACACTATTAACAACATCTAAACACAAAATCAAAAAAGGAGCTGTGAGAAGAATGAACAACATTAATCATGTGTTATGTGTATATGGCCAGAGCCAAATATTGATTAGCCAACATTATTGATCTGATACTGGCCAATCACAGCTCTATCAGCTCCACATTGGTGTTGGCTTATATGTTGTCCAACAATCAATAAACAAAGTTAAAGATGAATTTGACTGGTAGCATCATTTCTCCATATCTTCTACAGAGCAGAGAGCTCTATAGAAGAGCTCAGACACTGAGGTGTGTAACTGTAAACTCATCAATCAGGTGGAAACACTTCAGTAAATAATGACAACAGGTAAGTGAACCTGTCTTCAACACAAATGAAACAAATCTATCAGATGATATTTGATCAGTATTGATTGATCATGTAGTAATCATGGGTTGACACAGAGA
>JAJHUR010109831.1:1431-20863 GCA_027495735.1 Lutjanus campechanus | reverse complement strand
TATGTATAATATGTATAATAAAGGCTAGATGTCTCCTCTGTGCTGCCGGCCAATGCAATCTCACATCCGCACTAGCGGCCGTCTTACCACAGTCAGCTGGCTCACCCATAACATTGTGTTGTAGTGGTGCATACTTTTTAAATAACCATAACTTGCTCAATTTTCTACCGATTTTCAAACAGTTTGGTTTGTTATAAACGTCAGAGGTGTAGTTGTAACACTGCACTTATGGATAATTATGTCACGCTTCCGGTCAAATACCAGAATTGTAGCCACGTTAATAACGTTTGTAAGAAACCAAACCGTTTGTAAATCCGTCAAGATTTCAGCGAGATACGAGTATTTACATTTGTGCAGATCACTCACCTTCATTTACATACCACGGATTCCGCCAGAGAGCTTGCCTGGGGTAAGATGGCCACCCGGTGATGCCGTTAGAGACTCCACCTTAAGACATCTAGCCTTTATTATACATATCTATGAATATATATATATGGCACTACCGGATCAACTACCCATTTGTGCATGTGCGGCGGCATGCGTGACGGTAAGTCTACTTGGACAAACTGCCCGAAATGCGTTGCCAGAGACGTTTCAGGGACTTTGAGTAATTCTGCACTGCAGATGCATTAATTGCGTTAAAATTTTTAATCAGATTAATCATGATGACGGATTAATCTGCGTTAACGCGTTAATTTTGACAGCCCTAGTTTTTATATTTACTTTTTATTTGCTCTTAAGTCTCTAATACTTTGCTCTGACTGACTGCTGCATTATCCCAAATGTATCTATATAAAACATGGTGTTATGGTTTGGACATTTTGGTTAGTCAATTCCTGTTTTATTTTGTAGTCCTGGTTTTCTCTTGTGTGTCTTTGTCATCTTTACTTCCTGTCTTTTTCTGTTTTCCCACTCTTTGTTGATCATTGATTTTGTTCACCTGTTGTTGTTCACCCACCTATGTCTGATTATTTTCCTATCTATTTAGTCCCTGTGTATCTTTGTGTCTGTGTTAGTTCGTGTGTTGATTTTGACGTCAAGTTCCTGAGCCCCTGTGTGTATCTCCTGGTGTTTTTTGGATTTATACATTTTTTGGATTTTGCGTGCTTTTGTTTTTGCCTTTTTGGATTCCATCTTTGTTCATGTAAGCTTGTGTTTAGTTCATTTTTCTTTATCATGAAATCATCCTTCAACTCTGCCACCTACTGTTTTCCTGTCTGCATTTTTGGGTCCACCACCCCTTTCGGATTTCTAGTGTACTTGACACCTACAAAAAAAAGTACAAACTGACCATCAAAATGGACCCAGCAGACTTTTCACTTGTGAAAAAGGCCTGCTCTGAATTCAAGCAATTGAACACAGCCACCACAGGTTGCACAGATTTTAAGCAGACTTTTTGTGTATTCACTGATGGAAAGGACTTTTTTATTGAGGCCCAGAATTTTGTGTTTTTCACAAATCACTCAGAACCTGGCAGTGATTGCAAGCCTGAAGAGAGAATTGCTGGCTGAAATTGAATCCACGAGTAAGCCTGCCTCTCTGCCAGTCTGTTCCCTGCCTGAACCTGCCCCGGACTCATTGTCTGAGAAGCCCACCACCTCCTGTTCTGGTGGGGCCATTGCCATCATCACACGCTCCGGTGGGGTCACCGCCACCATCTCCTGTCCTGGTTGGGCTGCAGCTATCATCTGTTCCGGCTGGGCCGCAGCCATGTCCTGTTCTGATGAGGCCACCGCAGCTATCTCCTGTTTCTGCTGGGCCATCGCCGTCATCTCCTGTTCCGGTGGGACAGTCTGAAGCCTCTTCCTGCTCTGTCTGGGCCATCTACGTCACTGCCGCAGCCTCTTTCTGTTCTGGCTGGGCCGTCTACATCGCTGTTGCAGCCTTTTCCTGTTCCTGCTCTGGCTGGGCCATCTACATCGCTGTTGCAGCCTCTTCCTGTTCCGGCTGGGTCGTCTTCGCCTCTGCAGCCACTCCCACTCCCGGCTGGGCCACAGTCACCTCCAGAAGGGTCCTGCCTTCATCCTCACCAGCGCCGCCGGCCTCCAGAAGAGTCCCGCCTTCGCCTGTGGCCTCCTGTTCGTCCTCCTGAGGGGTCTCGCCTTCGTCTTTGCCTGTGGCCTCCTGCCCGTCCTCCTGAGGGGTCTCACCTTCATCTTCGCCTGTGGCCTCCTGCTCGTCCTCCAGAGGGGTCTCGCCTTCGCTGCCAGCCTCCAGCTCGTCCACCTGAGGGGTACCGCCATCGCCTACATTGCCGACCTCCAGATCTGCTCTGCTTCCCTGGGTCAGCCTCCGGCCGCTGGCCTGAAGTCTCTAGGACCACCTCTGCCAGATCCACAGGCCGTCCGCCTGAGGTTTCTGCCTTTGCCCTGTCCTCAGGCCGTCTGCCTGAGGTTTCCACCCGGCCCCTGTTCAGTCCCCACGCCAATGAACTTATGGCTCTCCCTTTTTGCCAGGCTGTGTGCCTGTGTTTGTGACTTTTGGTCAGGGGCGGCCCTGATTCTGTCCTTCCTGCATGTGGCAGCTGCAGGAGTGTTTCTTTGAGTCTGGATAATGATGGTTATGATCACCTTCTTCTTTATTATTTCTCTAATATTATAGTTTACTCTTCCATGCTGTGATTGGTCAGATGCTGCAAACTCCACCCCGTTTATGTGAATGTGCTCGTATCTAGTTTGGGAAACCCTGAGTCAACTGATCGAGTTGATAACCAGCTTCATGTGAAAACTTATCCTTCATCACCTTTGTGAGGTTTAATGAAGTCAGATCATTTAAAGACATCCTGGGTATGTTGAACCTGATTCATAGTTCAGGTCCCTGCTGGGTCTGACTCTCCAACGACCTCATGTCTCATTCACATGACAGAAAACACCTTTATTGTCTTTACAGTCGACCACATCCTTTATTGTTTTATAGTTTGAATGATTTAATTTATTCTTTATATATAATTGTTTTGAAGAATTGCAGCTACAAATAAAGATTTATTGGTGGAGTCACACAGAGATCACAATCCAACTAATCAGCGGCTCAAGATGAAATTATAAAACCTACAGATTATTTAAATAAACACTTGAAAGTGAAAAGGTAATTAAATTTCACTGGTGAACTTAATGATAAATGAGTAATAAGTCAAATTGAAAATATAACACATAATCTGTGTCTGTCTTTGTGTCAGTAGATGTCAGTGATGTTGGACAGACTCCAGAGGACAGAGGACCTTCCTCCTCTCAGACTGAAGGTAAAGCTGCTGTATTCTCTCGTCTGTACAGAAGCCCTGAAGGACAAACTCTAGTTTAACAGTTATAACTACAATCACTTACCTTAAACTTTAAATGGGAAAAGACACAGAATGAACCTGATCTGATCAAATGAGTTGAAACCCTGAAAGTAAAAAAATTACAAAATATATTTTGCTTGCCTGAGGTGGAGAAGTTTGTGTATCTTGCAATCTTACACTTTAATTTAGCAGATATAAAGAAAATGCAACATGAGGTCATGAATCATGTGACTTAAATGTCACTCAAGCTTCTGCTGAAGAGACTAAAACATCAGATGTGTTTGGAGCGAAGAGGAGACTGAAACCTTCATCACATTAATACATGAAACACAGAAATGTCATATTTTCATCACGTCGTCCACATTGTTTCCTGTGGTTTAAGGTTTGATGGTCAGATGTCGTCTTGTTGCCTCTTCTTCTTTTTCAATGGTTTAAAGGAACCTAACTGGAAAATTTGTTCCACCAACTGTTTTTCACAACGCGTCCACCTCCTAATATTCTCATAACTCTAATGGATTATGTCAAAGTCACAGGAGGTATTTTTTTCATTTTTAACTTGTGAGTTTGGTTCATTTCATCAGTTTAATAACATGAAATTAACATCTAAACATCATTTAACTGAAACAACAGAATAAAGGAAATATGATGTGTGCACTTCTGGGTGTACGAGAGAGGAAGAGAGAGAGACAGAGAGAGTGCACATACATGGACAGAGGGAGAACAGTGAAAGTGATGCTACAGGACTTTGTTTCTGACTTTTCAACCAGTAGATGGCAGAAACACCAGCAGCTACTTGAACCTGAACTTTAACTTTTTAATCTCTGTGTTTCACTCATTCTGTCTGACTGCGGTTTAGTTGTTTTTTGTTTCTATTTCACACAGATGAGATTGTTCCAGTACCAGAGCCACGACACATCTCATATTACCAAAACTTGCTTCAATCAAACCTCCAGCATGAGTTTAAGTGTGTACAAGAGGCTTGGATGGAAAGAAAGGATAAGCAGCCTCTGGATGAAATCTACACAGAGCTGTACGTCACACCTGGAGGTGACGTTCACATCAACAAACAGCATGAGGTCATACAGATTGAGGCAGCAGTGAAGCCAGCAGATACAGAGACAACAATTAAACCCAGTGACATGTTCAAACATCCCTCTGGAAAAGAAATATCCATGAAAACAGTGCTGACCAATGGAATCGCAGGAATAGGCAAAACATTTATTGTGCACAAGTTTGTGTTGGACTGGACTGAAAGAAGAGAAAATCAAGATGTGCATCTCATTTTCCCCTTCACCTTCCGCCAGCTGAATTTGCGGAAGGGAAAAGAGTTTCGTTTGGCAGAACTCATTCATGAATGTATCACAGAGACCAAATGCATCCCAGAAGAAGCTCTTAATTACATCTTTACATCTCTGCAGTCATCAGGAATCACCAACTTTGACAAAAGTACATTCAAACTTCTGTTTGTTTTGGATGGACTGGATGAGAGCCGCCTTCATCTGGACTGTTCTTCTAAAGAAAAACAGGCAGTTAAATTTGGTGTTACAGAGTCCATCTTAGTGGATGTGCTTCTGGAGAACCTCATCAGGGGGAAACTGCTCCCCTGTGCTCGCCTCTGGATAACCACACGACCTGCAGCAGCCGATCAGATCCATTCTGACTTTGTTGACATAGTGACAGAGGTCAGAGGGTTCACTGACGAACAGAAGGAGGAGTACTTCAGGAACAGATTCACAGATGAGGAGAAGGCCAACAGAATCATCTCCCACATCAAGACATCACGAAGCCTCCACATCATGTGTCACATCCCAGTCTTCTGCTGGATCACTGCTACAGTTCTGGAGGACGTGTTGAAGACCAGAGAGGGAGGAGAGCTGCCCAAGACCCTGACTGAGATGTACACTGACTTCCTGTTTTTTCAAGTTTATCAGACAAAAGACAAGTATGACCCAGAAAAGTGCCTTCAGTACATTGAGTCATTAGCAAAACTGGCTTTCCAGCAGCTGAAAAAGGGCAACCTGATCTTCTATGAGAAAGATCTGACAGAGAGCGGCATTGATGTCAGTGGAGCCTCAAAGTGTTCAGGAGTGTTCACAGAGATCTTTAAAGAGGAACGTGGGAAGAAGAATGATGAAGACAAGAAGATGTTCAGCTTCGTCCATCTGAGTGTTCAGGAGTTTTTGGCAGCTTTGTATGTGGAGATGTCGCTCATCAACAGAAACACAAATGTGATGTCTGAACCAGGACGAACTGTTGGTGAACGTGTGCGAATGTTTTTCAGCAAAACATCTGTGACAGGGATCCACAGGTTTGCTATTGACAAGGCCTTACAGAGTCCAACTGGACACCTGGACTTGTTCCTCCGCTTCCTCCTGGGTCTTTCTCTGCAGACCAGACTCCCTCAAGGCCTCCTGAAAAAGGAAAGACGCCCACAGACCAATCAGGAAACAATCAAGCACATCAAAGAGAAGATCAGTGAGAATCTGTCTCCAGAGAGAATCATCAATCTGTTCCACTGTCTGAATGAACTGAATGATCATTCTCTAGTGGAGGAGATCCAACAGTCCCTGAGTTCAGGAAGTCTCTCCACAGAGAAACTGTCTCCTGCTCAGTGGTCAGCTCTGGGCTTCATCTTGGGGTCATCAGAAAAAGATCTGGACAAGTTTGACCTGAAGAAATACTCGGCTTCAGAGGAGGCTCTTCTGAGGCTGCTGCCAGTGGTCAAAGCCTCCAACAAAGCTCTGTAAGTACACAGATTTACAGCAGATATTAACATGTCAGGATGTTCCTAGCTAATGAAAGATTTGCCGACTGATGGTTGAATTGATTTTGATTTTGATGAAGTGATCAAATGGAAAACATGCATTGATTCTTTAGTTTCATTGTACCTCCTCAGTAGAAGTACGGACACATGTAATAAAAAGACTGCTAAAAGTAGATGTACTCATTCAATTTGTTTATGGCAGTAAAAGTGAAAAAGTTCAGGCTCTGAAATGTCCTCAATGTATAAACGTAAAAATTCATCCTCTGACAGACATTTCTACTCACCTTGAGGGTCACCTGGGCAGTGGCGCGGGGGTCTTAGAGCTCTGCTTCTGTTGAGAGATGGCCGTTCCAGGTTAACAAAAATGGCTTCTTTTACTCCTCTCTCAAACCATCTTCCATGGCCAAAATATGGATATTGCCATCTTCAAAAGAGTGTCCTTTATCCTTCAAGTGTAGATGGACTGCTGAGTCCTGACCTGAGGAGGTGGCTCTCCTGTGTTGAGCCATGCGCTTATGCAGCGGTTGTTTTATCTCCCCAATGTACAGGTCTGTGCACTCCTCACTACACTGGATGGCATACACTACATTTTCCCGCTTGTGTCTGGGTGTTCTGTCCTTGGGGTGGACAAGCTTTTGCCTCAGGGTGTTGCTTGGCTTGAAATGCACAGGAATGTGATGTTTGTTAAAAATCCTCCTTAGTTTTTCTGAAACGCCAGCAACGTAAGGAATAACAATGTTTTTCCTTTTGATGTTGTTTTCTTCTCTTTCAGACCTGTTTCTTTGGCTGGTTTTGACAAAGGCCCAGTTTGGGTAAACACAGGTTTTGAGAGCTGCCCTGATGTGCTTTTGTTCCTTATACTTACCTTCAGTACTGGTTGGAATGTTCTGTGTTCTGTGATGAAGGGTTCTGATGACCCCTAGTTTGTGTTCCAGTAGGTGGTGTGAGTCAAAGAGGAGATATTGGTCTGTGTGTGTAGGTTTCCTGTATACGTCGATGTTGAGGCTTCTGTCCTCTTCAATGTGCACTGCACGATCCAAGAAGGCCAGACTGTTGCCTCAGACATCCTCTCAGGTGAAGTTGATGTTACTGTTCACTGCGTTGATGTGCTCTGTGAAGACTTCAACCTCCTGTGTCTTGATTTTGACCCAGGTGTCATCAACATACCTGAACCAGTGGCTTGGAGTTGTTCCTCTGAAGAAGTGCAGAGCTCTGCTCTCTACTTCTTCCATATAGAGGTTAGCCACTATCGGAGACACAGGTGAGCCCATAGCACAGCCATGTTTCTGCCTATAAAAACCTTCATTGAACTGGAAGTTGGTGGTCAAGCAGAGGTCAAGCAGAGCACAAATGTGGTCCATGGGGAAGTTGGGTCTAATGGACAATGTGTTGTCCTGCAGCAGTCGTTCTCTTACTGTCACAACTGGTTCTGCAGTAGGAATGCATGTAAAAAGTGAGGTAACATTGTAGGACACCATGGTTTCATCTGGATCCAGTTTTATTTCCCTGATTGTGGTGGCAAAATCCTGTGAGTTCTTGATGCAGCCAGGTGTTTGGCAATGTTTCAAGTGACTGAGTTGATACTGCTGATGATGGGTCTGAGTGAGGATCCCTCCTTGTGTATCTTAGGAAGTCCATAGATGTGAGGAATAGCTTCTCCCAGGTATAGGCGGTAGTACAGCTGTCTGTCAACGGCTTGATCCTTCTCCAGTTGTTTTAAACAGCAGACTACTTTCTTGTTCTTCTTGTAGCTGATGGTAGGATCTTGGATGGTCAGATTGGAGGAGGGTGCCTTTGCCTTTAACCTGAGAAGCTCAGCTTCAGAGATGGGAAGCTGGTTGTTCCCGATGGCAGTTGGATACTCACCTGAAATCGTGTGACTCCAACAAGTCGCATGGTGGCAGGGACCTTAACAACTCGCATTCACTGAACTCCTAAACCAGTCAGTCAGAACTGAAGAAGCTTCTTGGATGAGAGGTGAAATGTCTTCAAGAACTCTGTCAAGTCCAGTTGCCTACGACAAACTTTGCTATGAATACCAGGACCTGGATGACTGAGAACCTTCACAGACATTTCTACTGACTGTTTCTGTGCAAAACTGAATCTTATGTCTTTTACATCATTTTTAGTCTCATTTTTGCCATCATTTTTTGTCTTATGTCTGTCATGCATTATATACTCTGATGGATCCACCAGTGAATCATCTTTTCTACGTGTTATTGTTTCGTCCATCCAGGTTAAAATCAGGCTTGATGTTGGAAGGCAACAGAAACAGTCTCAGTGTTTGTCTTTGTCATTAACTCTCCTTCAGGCTGAGTGGCTGTAATCTGTCAGAGAGAAGCTGTGAAGCTCTGTCCTCAGTCCTCAGCTCCAAGTCCTCCAGTCTGAGAGAGCTGGACCTGAGTAGCAACGACCTGCAGGATTCAGGAGTGAAGCTGATCTGTGCTGGACTGAAGAGTTCAGACTGTAAACTGAAGACTCTCAGGTCAGGATTCAGTTTCTGTTTAAGAGTCAACCATTTAAATTTAGGTTGAAATCCAAGTTAAAGTTTATGTTTTTAAAACCCATCATCTGTAAAAGTCAACAGTGTAGGTCACACTGAGAAAAACTGTGGTACCAATTTTCTTCTAAAGTATTTCTGGGAATGTCTGAGATGATTTCATGTTTTCTTTCATAACATTCAAAAATCATAGAAGCTACTCCAATCAGTATTTGTACTTGATCAGTTGATCAGATAATATAAATATAAAACTTCATAGTACTATTGCTAGTTCATAGTGTTCTCATAAGTTCTTTTTCAGCAGCAGGAAGCTTTTTTCATCAAACAAGCTCTGATAGACCCACTGTAAACTTCCTGCCCAGCAGCAAACAGCAGACAGACACAGTTAGAGACTAACTGGTCAACAAAGTGGAACATGAAGCAGCTAAAGAGACTGATATTTTTCTCAGGAGTTGGTGGAGATTCAGCCTCTTGTTTAACTTCAGCACTGCATGATGCTGTGTGATTCAGTCACAGAGTGACAGTCCCAGTACAGCTGGCTGCATCCTACAAGATATTTTTGACAAATGTCTGCAGTCTTTCAGATAATTAAACATTTTCCTGTGATGAAGCCAACTTTTAAATCAATATGTCCACAGTTGTTTAGTTTTGTTTTGCTCCTCTTCTCTGCTGTGCTAACTTTGACAGGTCACAGCAGAAGACGACAAATGTTTGCTAAGACGTTCACATCATCATATCAGTGTTGTTGTTCTTGTTGTCCCTAAGAGGTCATAAATATATGAATGATGATCATGTGTATTATACATGTTTCAGGCTGAGTGTCTGTAATCTGTCAGAGAGAAGCTGTGAAGCTCTGTCCTCAGTCCTCAGCTCCAAGTCCTCCAGTCTGAGAGAGCTGGACCTGAGTAACAACGACCTGCAGGATTCAGGAGTGAATCCGCTCTCTGCTGGATTCCAGAGTCCAAACTGTAAACTGGAGACTCTCAGGTCAGGATTGATAATACTGTAAAGGGTGAACCATAACTGACACATTATGTTTTCATTTTAGCACCTCTCTTTTTCTACATTGCTTTGTCAAGTGAAATAAACAGAAAATTAATTTCAGGTATTCTGTGCATATTTTCAGGCTGAGTGGCTGTAATCTGTCAAAGAGAAGCTGTGAAGCTCTGTCTTCAGTCCTCAGCTCCAAGTCCTCGAGTCTTAGAGAGCTGGACCTGAGTAACAACGACCTGCAGGATTCAGGAGTGAAGCGTCTCTCTGCTGGACTCCAGAGTCCAGATTGTAAGCTGGAGGCTCTCAGGTCAGGATTGAAAATACTGTAAAGGGTGAACCATAAGTGTCACATCATGTTTTAATTTTAGCACTTCTCCTTTTCTTCTTTGCTATGAAACAGTTCACATCAAAATATAAATGTGTGTCAAGTCAAATAATAGAGAGAAATTATTTCACATGTTCTGTACATATTTTCAGGCTGAGTGGCTGTAATCTGTCAAAGAGAAGCTGTGAAGCTCTGTCCTCAGTCCTCAGCTCCAAGTCCTCCAGTCTGAGTGAGCTGGACCTGAGTAACAACGACCTGCAGGATTCAGGAGTGAAGCTGATCTGTGCTGGACTGAAGAGTTCAGACTGTAAACTGGAGACTTTCAGGTCAGGATTCAGTTTCTGTAAAGATGCTGAAGACTGTGTAGAATTATATTTAAAATCACTGTCATTGAGAAATGTAATGATTTCTTTTCATCTGCAGCAAAGATAACATTTAATAATCATTAAAGCTTCTCTTATAAGTATTCTTTACATCAACAGTCAATCAAATGATCATGTGCACTGTAAAAGGAGTCACTCAGAATCATCATGACTTTCTTCTACAGATTATTGAAGAGTCTTTAAGCTCATTGTTTTGTTTTTATGACCCACAACTTTACTGTTTTGATTCAGTCTCTTTGCTCTCATCACTTCCTTTTTCAGCAGCAGGAAGCTTTTTTCATCAAACAAGCTCTGATAGACCAATCAGGGATTGGTTGATTGAGGATGTGGCGTCCAAGCAGCAGCATGACAGAGTAACATGAGAGCATCTCTAACAAACAGCAGTAAAATAATGATCAGAACATAGAAAGATGCTGTGAATCAAAAAGAGTTATTGAAACAGAATGAGCCTGTGCTCAGGAGAAATTACACAAGAGCTATCAGAGAAAATAAAGAGAAAAGACAACGCAGGTAGGACAAACAAAACACCAGATGTGATGGAGCTGACAAAAGTCTCGAACAAAGCCTCAAGGAGATGCTGAAGCAAATGAAAGACGACATCTCTCAGCAAATTAGAGAATTAAGAACAGGATTTGAAAAGTCAGTTGTTCAACAAAGTGGAACATGAAGCAGCTAGAGCGACAAATATGTTTCTTAAGAGTTGATGGAGACTTAAAACCTTGATGTCATTTCACACTGCTGCACTGTAACCAGCCTGACAACCACATACCTGCAAAAGTGTTCCACAAAAATGTAAAGTGTCCCTGCTGCTGCTGCTGCTGCTGTGGCCCAAGTCTGTGATGACAGGCAGGTGTTTGGGTGAACATCATATCTTTGGTTCAACCCACCCAGAAGTCCACAACATGTCTGCTACTTTGGAAATGTTGTCTCAGACTCAGCTATTTTTCTGGTTGTCCTTGTACAGTATGTGGTTAGCATTGTGTTGTAAGACTCCAGATATTCAGACACCAGAACTATCACCTCTTCCATGATCACCTCTTTCTGACCTTTATTGGATTGGTCATAGTCAGGTGGCAAATGCCTCTTACCTCTACCATAGTGACTCTATATATCTATCTATCTATCTATCTATCTATCTATCTATCTATCTATCTATCTATCTATCTATCTATCTATCTACAGTCTGTCAGGCTGTCTGATCACAGGTGAAGGCTGTACTTCTCTGGCCTCAGCCCTGAGATCCAACCCCTCCCATCTGAGAGAGCTGGACCTGAGCTACAATCATCCAGGAGACTCAGGAGTGAAGCTTCTGTCTGCTGGACTAAAGGATCCAGACTGGAGACTGAAGACTCTGAGGTATGAACAGTCAGAGGAGTCAGTATTTATGCAATATGGGGCTGGATAAGCTTTTTATTTCTTTAAGTTTGTGCTTGAGGTTCATTAAGATGTTCAGATATTCAGCACCACATGATAATCTGGATTTGAAGGAAGATGATCAGACTTTCTCACGAAAGATTAAATCGAAAGCAACTGGACTTGTCTCTGACAGACATTTCTACTGACTTCATAGCAAGGTTTGTCGAAGGCAACTGGACTTGCTGGAGTTCTTGAAGACGTTTCGCCTCTCATCCAAGAAGCTTCATCAGTTCATTGTCAGACAAGCAACAACCGCTGCATAAGCACATGGCCCAACACAGGAGAGCCAGCTCCTCAGGTCAGGACTCAGCAGTCCATCTACACTTAAAGGATAAAGGACACTCTTTTGAAGACAACAATGTCCATATTCTGGCCAGGGAAGACAGATGGTTTGAGAGAGGAGTAAAATAAGCCATTTTTGTTAACCTGGAAAGGCCATCTCTCAACAGAGGAGGTGGTCTAAGACATCATTTATCTACTACATACAATGCAGTTTTAAGATCACTCCCCAGACAGTTTGATACCCACCTGAAATCATGTGACTCCAACAAAGCACATGGTGGCAGGGCCCTTAATGACCCTCATTCACTCCCCCCCGCTGAGAGCTGACATAGAGAAGACAGAGAAGGAATGTGAACAGAAGACCAAGGAAATTGGAGAAAATGGAGAAAAAGAACTGTCCCTGGCTCTACAAGTCACAGAGGCTGAGTGTGCGAACGTCTCCTCCACTCAGCCAGATGCAGCTCTGGAGGCATATGAGTTTATGCTGACCCACTTAGAGACGTTGGTATGCAAGGCAAAAGAAGCGCACTGTTGGGCTCCGCGTGCTGAGCAAAAAGACTGTGATTGCAGAATAAGAGAGCTCAAGGTGCAATTCCCCAAGCTGGTGTCGCGGAAAGCCTTCTTCATAAAAGCAGCAAGTATAAAGAAGGACACGGAACAAGAACCAGCGAGACTATTACAGATGGAGAAAACAATGGGAGGCTATGCAGAAGCAAGGTGAACCGACTGGAACCGACAGGTGAAGAAATTCCATCTCCTTGACAGCCTCAACGAGAAAGTGGCCAGAGATTTGCGCCTGTCAACATACAGCTCAGAAAATGAGATCTTCAGAGTCCTGAAGAACCGGTTTGGGAACCAAGCCATCATTGCACTTGAGTTCGTCAGGGAGCTACAAGCAACTCCACCAGTCAGGAGTGACCACCACCCAAGGAAAATCATAGAGCTCATCCGAGCTGTGGAAAAGGCCCTCTATGATTTAAATGAACTGAACAATGCAGATGCCATAAAGAACCCACTAGTGATTAAATCCATCGAGAGCAAGCTCCCAGAAACCCTGAAGAAAGACTGGCTCACCTATGCTGCTGATCATGGAAACACTGTCAACCACCAGAACTGCTTTGACAAGCTCCTCACATTCTTGAAATCACAAGAATTGATATATGAACAATTAGATCAGCTGAGAGATCCTGTCGAACCCACCAATGAGAAGACAAAGTTCCTAAAATACACCAGAACAAAGACAACAAAGTCCAGCAGTGTAACAGTTGGCTGCATCATCTGCGGTGACCCAAAGCACAGAAGGAAACTGTTTTTCTGCAGAAAGTTCAGGACCAACCTGAAGCCATTGGAAAGAAGGGATGCAGGACAACAGCTCACTGCCTGCAAAAGATGCCTCGAGATCCACAATGGCGACATCTGCAGAAATACTACGTACCTGTGCGGGAATCCAGAGTGCAAAGACCAACATCACTATCTGCTCTGTTCAGTTGCCAGACCCCAGTCCCAAAGAGCATCTAAACCTGGTCCAGGGAGAGCTGAGGGCAAAAGATACACCAAAGCCCAAGAAGAGTTCCTCTCCAAACTTCCACCTGAGCTGGCGCTGCAGTGTCGGGACGCCTTCTGCAACGCCACATCCAGGGCATACAACTCGACTGCAGCTGAGAGAGGCCTTCTGGAGGAGGAGTACCCAGTGATCCTGATGCTCATTAACGTTTCTGCCAACAATGGACAAAACATCGGGACTCTCATCTACCTGGCATCAGACACAAACTAAATAACGCATAGAGCTGCAAGCAAGTTGAACCTCAGAAGTGAAGTTGTGACACTGGTGGTTCATGGCATCAGAGGGATGAAGGTGTCTGTTGCAACGAAGCGCTACCTCCTCAAGATATGTGTCATCACTCTGAGAGGGACGCTCAAGTCACATCAACTGATCTCTTATGGACTTGATAAAATTGCAGAGATTCACAGACATGTTCCAGCCATCAAGTTACAGAAAATCTTCACGGATGTTACGCTCAAAGACCTCACAAGACCCAGAGAAATAGAACTTCTGATCAGCCACAAAGAAGGCCAGCTGGTACTCCAGAAAGTTTGTTCCATCGGTGACCTGGTGCTCTGGGATAGACCACTTGGCAAGACCGTTGGTGGGACGCACCCAGACCTCTTCAAAGAAGTCACCTTAATGGCACATACGTCAAAGACACACTTCGCGAGATCCATGAGAACTACAGCAGTCAAATACAGTGAACTCACCTGCAGAGATCCAGTCTCCTGCCAGTCTCTCCACTATCCCTGTACCCAGTCCAATACAGCCACAAGCAGCAGAGACTTTCTAAAGTGGTGGAAGTGGGAAAGTATCGGAGCCGCTTGTGAGCCGAGATGTGGAGGATGTCGCTGTGGGAACTGCCAACCTGGTGTTAAAGACATGACACTGGCTGAAGAAAGAGAGATGGAGATGGAAATGGATTGACGTATGTGAAGGGAGATCACTACAGCCCTGAACCACACTGGCACGCCAAGTATCCATGGACAGAAGATCCAGTATCTCTACCCAACAACAAGCGAGCAGTTGAATCTACATTCCTCAGAACTGAGAAGCAGCTGGCGAAGGAACCAGAATGGAAGACAGCTTATGCATCACAAGTCCATGAAATGGTTAATCGCAAAGCTGCAGTGAAACTGTCCAAAGAAGTCTTGCAGAGCTGGACCGGGCCAGTGTGGTACATAAGTCACCTGATCGCACCAAATCCACATTCAGTCTTCACCCCAGTGAGGCTAGTATGGAACAGCAGCCAGAAGTACAGAGGCCTGAGCTTGAATGACATACTTATTAAAGGTCCTGATGTCCTAAACCCAATCAGAGCTGTCCTGCTAAGGTTCCGAGCTGGTGTCTTTGCTGCCCTTGGTGACATCCGCAAAATGTACAACTCCATCTGGTTGGAGGAGAGAGAGGTCCACCTACACAGGTTCCTGTGGCGTGACCAAGAGAATGCTGAGATGGAAGACTTCGCCATAACAAGGGTCAACATCGGAGACAAACCTGCTGGTTGTATAGCCCAGGTCGCCATGCGAGAGACAGCCAACTTACCTCTATTCAGCCACTTTAAAGAAGAGAGACGTGTGCTGGAAGAAGATGCCTATGTTGATGATATCCTGATGTCTCACAACAACCTCGACCACCTGAAACTCCTCACATCCAACATTGAGCAGATCCTTAAAGCTGGAGGATTCTTCATCACCTAACTGAGGAGTCCGAGTGGCAGTTGGGTCCAAAGTTCCTTCGACTTCCTGAAAGCGAGTGGCCAAAGAAATCAGCCAAAGATGTCACTGCGCAAGCAAGAGTCAATATCACAAAAATACAGAAGAAAGCATTTGTGGCAGTACTCACCGGAAGTCAACTGAAAGGTCAAGATCCAGTCAAAGACCAAAAAACAGAGTCCAAGTCCAGGAGACCACCTGCAGTAGCAGTAGTCCAAAAGCTATTGGATGAAAGGCGCTTCAGCAAGCTAAGACGGTTGGTTGGGGCAATGGCCTGGACTTGGAGAGCAGCAAAGAAGTTCCTGCGTGTCAAGATTGGAGAGGAAGAAAAGTGGGAGGCAGTACCTGCATCTGGTGTCATCACAGTCAAAAAAAGAGAAGATGTGTTCCGAGACTTATGCCTGGCAGCTCAAGAAGCACAACAACAGACAGGCTGGTTGTCTACAAGGACGGGACAAGTGGATTCCTGATGTGTGGTGGCAGGATCCAGACCTTCAGAGAGGGCCGTGAAGCCGTTCCCCTGCTACCTTTTCAGGCCTGGATCTCCACCCTCCTAGCCCGAGAAGCACACAGTGAGGGACATGACGGAGTTGCAGGAACTTTGCTGCAGATGCGGAAGAAGGCATGGGTCATCAAAGGAAGAATTATTGCCCAAAAAGTCGTTGATAAGTGTGTCATCTGCAAGAAGGCAAAGGAAAAAACCTGCCAGCAAATAATGGGAGACCTGCCTGAAGAGAGGTCGAGTCTGGCTGCACCATTTCAGTTTACATCTGTTGACCTGTTTGGGCCATACCAGGTGAAGGATGATGTCAAGAAGAGAGTAAGCATGAAAGTGTGGGGCGTGCTTTTCTGCTGTATGTCAAGCCGAGCCATCCATGTCGAGCTTGCAAACACACTAACAACAGAAAGCTTTCTACTTGTTTACCAGAGGTTCACTTCTGTCTGAGGCCATCCCCAGAAATCCCCCAAATTTCATTGGAGCAAAATCTGTCCTGGAAAAGATGTACACCTACCTGAGACAACAAAACAAAGAATTGCTTGAAGAATATGCTGCCAAAAATGGGACCTACTGGACATGGAGGATTCTCCCAGCCGATTCACCTCACCGAAATGGTGCTGCCGAAGTTGCTGCCAAGGTAACCAAAAGAGCTCTCCAAGGTCTTGGCAGAGGAGAAGCCTTACCTTCAGCGAATTCCTGACAGTGCTCAAATTAACTGCCACCTTTGCGAACGAGAGGCCTATCGATGCTAGAATCCAGAGCGGTGAAAACCACATCCACTACATCACTCCGAACACCCTGTTGCTTGGCCGAGCCACACAGAGTGGAGATTTCAAGACATTCGACTACGCCATCTACCCCTTCAAAAGGCTACAAGAGATGCAAGCTCAGGTTAGCAACTTTTGGAAGTCTTGGAGCCAACTTGCAGGTCCAAACCTGTTCATCCGCAGCAAGTGGCATACGGCTGAAAGAAGCATTGCCATTGGAGACGTAGTTTGGCTCTGCGACCAAAATGCACTAAGGGGGCAGTTCAAGCTAGCAAGAGTTGTCAGTCTCTCCGAGTGGTTGTGTTCTGGTGAGGATCCCAAAACCTGTCGCCAAAGAGCCCGGGTCGAAGGATTTCCAGGGTACTGTGCTGCACTGGGACGTCCGGAGCCTTGTCGTCCTCAGGAGGATCAATCCAAGGCAGACCAGCACACCTGAGAGGTACAATCTTTTTGGGTCGTACCACGCAAAGATCGAGTGGGAGGTGTCAGTAGAGTAAAGGGGGGGGGCGCGGTAAGGCGTGGGGAGGCTGGAGAATCTTGTTGAGTAGTGAAAAAAGTGATTTGGTATTTCTTTCGTTGGATGTGATCAGACCAGAGTAATAAGCAGATTTACTGTGTGCAATGGAGTCTTTGTAATGAAGAATGTGGGTTTTGTACATGTTTTTGTGTATTGTGAGTCCAGTTTTTTTATAGAGCCGTTCATTGTCCGGAGTTCAGGGATGTACCAAGGTGCTGATGATGAAAAGGAAACAGTCCGAGTGGGGCAAGAGAGTTGAGGATGTTGTTTAATCCATTGTTGTAGAGTGCTGTAAAATCATCAGGGTTGGAAAGAAAATCTGGGATTGAGATACTGTCAATTTTGGAGCAGAGAGTGTCAACATTTTTTTTTGAAATTTATTTAATTGGATAAACCCCTTGAGATGTCTCATCTCGTTTTCGAGGGAACATTAATGTCCTTTAAATTCCTGAATGAGATTTGACGTGAAGGTTTGATTGCAGAGAGGCAGAGTGCAGCACTGAATGTGAGGAGGAAGTGGTCCGTTATGGGAAGTTCGTCGGAGGTGCAGTTGGAGGGAGTGAGGCCAGAGCAGCAGAGTAAATCCAGAGTATGTCCTTTGGTACGTGTCAGAAAGTCAATGTACTGATGAAGTCCAAAACTGTCGAGGCATGATAAAAAGTCTCTGGTGAGGGGCAGATTTTTATTGTCAATATGTATGTTGAAATCTCCCAGAAGTATTATGTTGGGTGACAGAGTGGAAAGTTGTGTAAGAAGAGTGGCAAAGTCAGTTAAAAAGTCAGTGTGGGGCTTAGGGGGTTGGTAAATGGTGGCGACGACAGTGGGAGAGTTAATTACTGCGAGACCTCCGCCATGACCGCTGGCACGGGGATTACAGATGTAAACAAATCCAGCCGGTGTGGATTCATTAAGCATAGAAAAGTCATTTGGCTGTTGCCACGTTTCAGTTAAACAAAGAAAATCAAGCTTACGGTCAGTGAGGAGATCCTGGAGATGACCCTTGCTCGTAAGAGAGCGGATGTTGAGCAGACCGAAGCGAACAGTGGTGTTGTCATGCTTGACGGTAGCATTAGCATTAGCCGACCTAGCCAGGCTAGCTAATGCACGGCTATCCGCTATCCTGCCAGAGTTTCTGAGAGGACGACGAGTAGTGGACCAGAAGGATTTTATTGCTGTGGAGGAGTTGTCATGATTGAAGTTCCTGCAAGACCCACGATGGATGTATCTCTGGCGGGGGAGGAGGGCGATGTCTGGGTGGTGGTGCAGTACTGGGGGCAGCAGTGGAGGCACGGGCAGATGCCAGCGGATCCAGAGAAGTTCAGCAGCTGTGTACCGGAGCGGTTCTGCAATCGGGTGGTGGCACAACGACAGCAAAGTCCAGATAAGAGCAGACCAGATGAGAAGCTTGCTGGCCCACATTGTGTCTGTGGCCAGGTGGTAACTTCCAGCAGGTAGGATAGTGTTAGCTAGTGAGCACATAAAAACACAGGAGCGGTAACTGGATCGGTAGTCAAACGCAGGTAGACGCTTCAGCTCCCACAAAGTGCTATCACAACAGTCCACTCAGGCCACATTGAGGCCATAAAACCATAAAAACACTTAAAAGTTACCAGAGAGTAGCGGCAGCCAGTCACACCAACGTTCACTCAACCGGAACCAACCTGAGACTCAGAGACTCAGGAGGGACTCCAAGAGACTCAGAAATCCAACCGATCGTCTAACAGACAGATCGTTGATCGGTCAGGAAATGAATCAGATGTTGTGACGTCAAACTGAACGTCAAAGAACAACAGAAATTCACCTTTCTAAAATGAGTCTGGAAAAGAATTTGCAGGTTAAAATCAGGTTGAATCTGTAAACTGTTATTTTAGTGCTTACAGATGTTTTGTTCAGTTCAGACTGGCAGACAAACAACAACAAAATCATGTCAGTGTTTCCTGAAACATAAATGAAGCTGTAAAAAGGACATTTTCTGCCACTAACAACACATTTGTTGTGTTGTATATTTGTGTTTTGGGACTTTTTCTCCTCATAGACTCCTCAGCCTCTCTCCTCCTGGTTTGTTTCATCTGTCTGCTGTATTTAAAGAGCTCATGTGATTGGTCATTATTGAAGTTTGCCCCGCCTCCACCTGCTGATTCTGTTTTCCTCCTGTTAATAATTTATTCAGCCTCTCTTCCATATGGCGCTGTGCTGCGTCTGGTTTACACTCGTGTGTGTTTGCAGCCAGTTTCAGGACAATCGGACTCTAAATGTTTTACATCCATCAGTGATCTTCTGCTCCAGAAGGAACTCTGACATGTTTGCAGCTGTTCAGGTTGTTATAAGTCCACTTACACAAACAACAACTCTTAAATCAACATATTTCTTGGATCGACGTGACAAACGTTGACATGAACACGACGTCACACTGAACAATGAAGAGAAATAAAATGGACATTCATGGTC
>JAJHUR010109829.1:656-29268 GCA_027495735.1 Lutjanus campechanus | reverse complement strand
GTGCCCTCATGTCATTTTGAACAATAGTTTTTTGTTAAACTGTAAAATATCCTGTCTCCATTACATATCTTTGTCACAAATGTCCACTTTTTAGGGATCATTGCAAAAAATGTGTGTTTATGTATATATTCCATAATGTATATATTCCATGCCGTATTGGTCGGGCCCAAATTTCATGAGCCACTTCTTATGAAAAAATATAAGTAGTAGTTATACACGGTCATTTTCTTAAGGATTTCAGTGCATGTTCTGATCATTTTGTTATATTATATTGAACCTTAATTTAGTAATATCTTTAATCTGATCTTCTCTACAGGAGGCAGCCTCCACCCATCCCAAATGTAAAATAACAGAAGACTCTCTGTTCAGAACTCCATTACCCATCTGCCCCAGTGATGCTTCCAGCTGCAGTTGACTGCTACCCAGAGACACCCAGTGACCTGTGTGATGTATAACCCAGCTGAAGCAGTATGCTGGACTTCTCTCCGTCTCCTCTGGGAGCTGCTGTCTGCAAAATTCACTGAGTCTTGAGCCTGTTTTGTACATAATATCATTGGCCATAAAGGCTGGAATGTGCTCGACTGTCTTCTGACTTTTCTCAAGTGCCTGAACTTTGTGTAAATAAAAATACCAATTCTGAGTTATTCTACCAAAAGAGAATACACATGCACTATTTTTACTGTTTTTTGAATAAACAGGTATTTTATTTTTGAACATGCGTCCTGATTTCTCATTATTTTAAGTTTTGAGATGAAAGAAGGTTTGTTTGTTATGGCTTGTCATAAATTAAGTCACTTTTTTTTCTTTTTTTTAACAGAATTGTTTTTCTCTGTAACATTTCAACTTGGCCAAAATAAACTTCTACTCACTTTTGTAGCCAGTCGCAGTAGCCAACTAAGATCCAAGGATGTATAAGACAGTGGTTTTCAAACTGGGGTCTAGTGACCAACAGGGGTCCTTGAGGTGGGTTGCAGTAGATCCTCAGTAAAAGGAGGATAAGATTATTTTAATTTTTATCACATATTCTGGACGTTGGAACAACAAAGGTTTTGACTGATTGTTATTTAGAGTGATCTTAGTTTGATTATTGATTGACTGAAGACTCTGAAGACTTTATTATCATCAAACTTTAAGTGAAAAAAATATATAGTCCATGACATGAAAGTTTAGGAGATGAATTATCATCGTTAATAGGCTTCGTTGCAAAAAAACATATAGGGTTCCCTAGGGTTCCCTAACACAGAAATGTGTAGGGACCCTGTATTGGTTATGTCTCCAGTGGAAATAAAACATTATGATAGAAAAAAAAACATCAATTGTACCAGTACACTGTGTGACGTTACTGTTACTACAACGCAACCTCCTTATTCTGTGGAAGTGTAGTGGTTCTCCGAGGAAGAGGAGGAGGAGGGAAGCCGCAATATCAGACAGCCCGCCTGAACTCTGTTTCCAGTGGGGCTTCATCTGCTGCTAAATAGCGCCACCACCGCCGTCAAAACCAAAGGCAAACCCCACCGTCACATCTCATCAGTAAGAGCAGAGTTGAAGGTATGACACCTAGCGTCCATTACACACTGTTCATGCTTTCTAGTATCACACATGTGATGTGTTCACGTCATGTTTTCTTCGAAAGCTGACCACACAACGGGTCTCAAAACAACAGTAGTAGATCTGTTGTGTTTTTATTTTGCTGGAGTGACAGCAGGATGAAGGCAGGATAACGCACCGACATGTAGCGTCAGGTGGCCTGGTTCGAAACAAACACAACAAGAAAATGAACATAAACTTAGGAATTCCAGTTTTCTTTACACTGAATCAAAGGTAGAGTGAATAGTATGGAGTTTAAACATGTGCACATGTTAAATCAATCTGACCGGGCAGAAAACTGCTGCTGTGCTGCTCTCTACGGGCTGACAGGTTTAAAGCAGCAGCATGGCAATTACAACAGGTGTCTTTAATCAACTGATCCCGCCAAAATGACATCGCCGATTTGGGTGTGGCCGGGAATGCAACATGGCGGACAGTCCCAAAAGAAAGCAGTATTACCACATCAATTTTCTGCTCTGTGTGACCAACAGGAGCTCGTTATACTGCACTTCTCCCATGTTTGCCTGTGTAATACATTATTAGAAGGGAGCAATCAGATTCAACATATTTAATTAAATAAATGCTCTCTTCATCATCATCAAACTGTCATCAAACATTTAAAATCTTAGTGGTATGACAAAATTCAGTCACACATTTGGTGGTCTAAAACACTGGTTCCCAACCTGGGGGTCCTGACTCCCACTAGCAGTCGTCAAACCTTCGCAGAGGGTCACCAGGCCTTCACCAGGGGCGTCACAAAACATCTTAAAAAATATACAGTAGGTCTATATCTCTGTCTTCCACTCATTTCTGCAAAGAAAACTAAATGAAGTTGCCAGTTTTACAGTTTACATTATTATTTAGGATATAATCTTTAAAAAAAAAATCTCACAGGATAAGGGCACAGTAAAGACCTGAACAAGAGCTGTATTCACAGATTTCACTCTCTGCTAAACAGACTTGTCCTTCATTAGAGAAGTCCACAACCAAAAGTACAGAACCAACCAAAGAACTAATAGAACAATGGCCAAACCTCAAGGAGACGGCAACATGCAACACACATTTTTTGACTCTTAATAATAAAAATAATACTTAATACGGCAAATTGCATAAAACTACCAGGGAAACTCATCTCCGATGCAATTTTGACAGGAAATAATCTGCTCAAAATGTATCCAAATCGCTCATTTATTTTATACATTATTTGGTTTAATTGTACATTTTATCAATTGTTCTGTACTATTATTGTTATATGTAGAATAAAGTGTCAGGCCAACAGTTTCTTCAGTGATAGAAAAGGGGTCATTTACTGAAAAAGGTTGGGAACCACTGATCTAAAATTAAGATGAAAAAGCATTACTAACAAATTTGAGGCAATAATTTCATTACTACGCATCCACTGTAGTCCAGGTAAAACTTGTTTTATTAAATAATTTACACTGAGGAAACATTTTTATTGCAAAACCCTTTAAAATCTTAATTTGTACTTCCAATATTTAATTTTAACATAGTTTGTAAGCCACTATGTTAAATATTATGCATTCAACCACTCATACTCCTCATCAACAACATATTGAACACAACCATAAAACATGGAATATCTCCCACAGGTTATTAAAAACATCACTGATTTCAAATTGGTGCATAGCATCAGAATGTGTTCAGTAATGTAAGGCAACATTGCACATAGGTTGATAACTTTCATACAAATTCTGAGGTTAACGCGTATAAGACGATAGCAGCTTGAATGTTAAAAACATCGTCATATTCTCTGCAAGAGAATAACAAGTTGTCATGGCTGTCCAAACAGATATGGACCAGTGATAAAAGAGTTGTCTGTGTAGTTGTACAGCACCAACATTATACTGCAGACTGACAGTTCATTCATTAATATAAAATTATAAGTTGGCTTACACCTTCAACGTAACGGAGGTCACTCTGTCAATTAGTGAAGGAAGTGGCTGAGGTCCTCATGAATCTCAGCCTCGTCCCAGGGTCCGTGGATGTTGTCCTTGTGCCTCTGCAGCCTCACTAGCAGCAGAGGGCAGACTAACGTAACACTCCCTAAAGCCAGAGCTAAGAGCACGGCTCCCCCTGGCGATTGGGACCCAAGACCACCCACCCCTGCGATACACACTCCCAAACACAGCCCAGTGAACTGGCTGGGGGCGTTCTCCCTCAGTCTCTGCAGGAGGCAGGGCCACAGGGCAAATACCAGCAGGGCGCAGCTGAGCATGGCAAAGGTGTGCAGAGCCCCGGGTAACCTTGAGGCTAGACACACTGAGGCAAACAGGGCTGCGTTTAGGGAGAGGCTGCCAGGGGGTGAGGGGTGGGCGTAAGGGAACGACACCAGGTGGGCCAGCAGCATCACAGCAGTCATGGCGTACACTGTGTCCGTGCTCACAGACTCCGTTAGTGTCTTTAAAACTGGTGAGAAGCCAAAGGTGAAGGAAAGAAAGATAGTGGCACTCTGTAAGTCGGCCACACGAGTCCGGAGCTCACAGCCTGAATCTACTGGAGATGTCAAAGCTTGGTGCAGTCCATAACCCAGCAGGGCGCAGACGAGGCTGGTCCATAACAGTGTCTCAGGGAACAGCAGACCCTGAAAGGAAAGCAGCAACATGGACTAATGATGCAGATAATGTACAGTAAAAGCAGAGTGTGCTCTGTGAGAACCACACATTTTCAAAGGTTTTACCTGCTCCATGTAGAGCCAGAGGGTGATAAAAATGGCCACACAGGACAGCTGCTGCCCCACAAAGCCTGCTTCTTTTACAACAGTCCAGTAGCGATACTGCCGGATGCCCTCATTCCTTCGTAATTCCTCCAGGAACCGCTGGTCCACATAGTTATCAGGGAATGGCTGGCGCTCCCACAGCACTTTCCGCCAGGGCACAGCTGGACCTGGAGCACTGTCTGGCCCCATCACCCTGACCACACACAAACAAACACAGTTGGTCACATTTGTGACCAAGAATTTCAACCACTGCTCAAACTAGCTAGTGGCTACTAGCTATTTAAATTTCATTTTGAATGTCTGAATGATGCTGACCGATTAAGAATGCTGCTCAGGTTCTCTCTTTGAAAAAGTTTAAATAAAATAAACCAGTAGTATTGCATAACTCAGTCATGTTGTGGGCTATTTATTTCCTCCTTTGTGACGTTTTGATAGGCTTATAGCTAAGTGTACATTAATACAAGTGTGTTACGGTGATGGTTCCACATTGCTATATGTATCAGCAGATAATCAAGGTTTCATTCCGGTATCAGACATGAAAAAGTGGTATCAAGCCATCCCTATTTTAAAGGCTAAACAACTGCTCCTCCTTGGGCCCCCAAACTCCTAAAAGGGTCATGTTTTGAAGAGAAACCCAGACCTGCGAAATCCTGTGAGTGATAACCAAACCATGATCATTCCCTTACCCTAACCAAGTGTTTCCTGTCTCTAAACCTGCCCAGATTTTAACCATGCCATTGTCACATTATAAAACATGGTTTGTACATGGTGCACAATTAAGAAACAGCAGGTGTAAACCTCGCGAGACAAACCCCCAAAATCTCCAGGCTTGCTGTGTGAACTACTTTGTGCTAAATTATTCAACCTTTTACCTAGTAATATTGCAAATAAACTGACAGGGGTTGTAAGGTGGGTACTGCTTTCTTAACTGATACAATCTAATCTGGTAGGTCAAAACCTATTGCCAAGACCTTCATTGTTACACAGGTTGTTACACAGGTTGATTGTTTCTGAAATATTTGTGTTTGACCAAGTAGCCACACATCGAACCTGGGGACAAATGGCATCCCAACATACAAAAAAAGGTTCACTTTAAACAGTGGGTGGAAATAATACAGAGTGAAGAAAAGTATATTTTATCAAGGGTTTGCCATAATGAGACCAGTCATACGTGATAGACACAGATAGCCTTAATAAGCTTTTGATAGCTTGGAAGCTAATGAGGCTCATGTAATGTATTTATTTAATTAATTATTTTAGCAGCAGCTCTCTAACAGTGTCTTTATTTGGTCTTGAATCATACTTATTGTCTATTCTGAACGGTGTTTTGACAGTTGGCAGCCCGGGTGCTGCTAGCATGAAACTACCGGTAGTTGAGTCTTTCACACGACAACAAAACCAAACATGTCATATGTTCACCTATGTTTATGAAAATTAACATGTTGACAACGTGTTTAGCAATCTCCACAAACATCTTAAAAGGTGTTTCCACCTACCTGATCTCGGATTTTGTTCAGCGGCGATGGTACAAGCTCACCATGTCCTTAACCCGGAAGTGAAGCAGTGTATTAAAAAGCTCATAGCGCCCCCTGCTGTTGGAGTTAACTGTCCACAAAAACTGTCAAATTCAAAGCTATTACATACATTGATTGTTTAGATAGCTTTTTTATTTGTTTGTTTGTTTTATGAGGAATAATTCAGTGACACATATTGTTTAATTTCCTTCATAAATGCAAAGATTTTTTGTAAATTTACATTTATGAATGTGCATTTGGCAAGAATCAAAATTAGATCAGTAAAGGTGCATTACCATCTTTGTCACTATACTCATAGCAACCAATTGTAATAAATCTATAGTAAGTAAGTAAGTTATAGTAAGTAAGTTAAAATTTGTGAGATTGTTCCCAACTATGAAGTTATTAACATTTTTCCACAGTTCATATGTAAAAATTACAAGACCAAAACAAATTGAGAGAAAATGTCAGGATGTAATTCATAAAAGAACAACTTAGATCTGTCTCTCATTAGCTTTTGTGTCCTTTATGTCCTTATCCAGGAAGTGAAGCACTTTATCAGAGAGCTCACGGCACCCTGTTGTTGGAGTCTAAAAAAACACGTTACCAACTGTTTGTCAACCAAAACTGTCAAATTCATTGTAATAACCTCATCTTTTTCTTTGTCGAGGTGTCTGTGGTGAACATACATGGTCCCTTCTCTAACAAACAAACCAACAAACCAAGACCAACAAACCCACAGTGCCACATGTCTGCAAAAAGGTGATCTAACCTTTTTAACTAGACCCCAGCTAATATGAGATTTCTGATACTGATTAAAGAGAGGAAAAAATTGCCTATTACAGATATGGTGGTCTCTATAGTGGTTTTCTGAGCTTGAATGAAAATAGACCTTTTCCATATGGATCGTGGACCAATATGACCACACAAAGGTACTCAGAAACTGTTTTCTTAACCAATAACTTTATTACATAGTATTTAACTTAAATATTCTTAATATGTTAAATAATTATCAACCAGTTTAGAAATGAGCTGTGTCAGTATAGTTGTTGAATATTTTAGTATTTTTAATTATAATATTTTTAAGTAGCGCTTTTCAGCACTTACACCTATCAGGGAGCTCCCTGTCATGCTAAATATAAATCACCTTGAGCATTGTTTTCTGCATATGTTTTCATATCAATGCATATCGGAAAACATGTACGCTGATGCAGTCTATCTGTGTTTGGCCCATATCAGGCCAATATATTTAAACTATTCTGTCTATTTTCAAATTATTCTGAAGAAACTCAAGTTTTGTGTCAATTCTAGATACATTTACCACGTTGACTGTGCTAATCATCAATAACCCCATCTGTATTCTATCAAATAGCGTCCCAGTACGTAGACCACAGCTCTCTGTCTCCAATGAGACAGAGACTCTGGCAATGTGTCAAAGGGGCCACAAACATCATCATGGTAAATTTTGAAATTCCACATTTTATGAGAGAGAATATTTACACTGACTATGATACAGTCACAAAATTTCAAGTGCTGTAATCCCTTTACAATCCACATACTGTGGTTGCTTTTCGTTATCTTATGCTTAGCTGTCCTTTACATGTAGCCTGTCTTTGACTCTGGTTACAGATAAGATGTCTTGACAGTGACAGTGATTCCAGAAGAACTGGATCATCCACACAGCATCTGATAGCCCCGTAAGTGTCATAAATACTGCAAAGACGAGCACTGATGATGACTAATACCCCTTCTTTTCCTTTCAGTTCTCCTGAGCTTCGTCCACTGTGTGCAATGGTCTCTGTCCCACCTGATCCAGATTAGTCACTTCTATTTTTTTTTCTGAGCAGCTGTATGCTAGAGGAAACCCTATCTTGCAGGTATCTCTTGATACACCATACATACTGTAAAATATTCCAGGTTTATTTAAAAAAAAACAAGTTTTTGCTCAGTTGGAACACAATAGAACACAAAGGTCAGAAAATTGGTTTAATTTATACACATTTACAACTACAGGACATTAGTTGAATAAATATCTAATAACGTCACATTCCCTCCTCCCCCACTGCTCCATCACGGTAGTAAAAAATATTTTTCAAAGACAGTGTGGCCTTTGATTTCGAGACTAACAATCTCGACTCAGTAACTGAGAAATACCTTTAAAATATTCATAGACTTTTATTTTATTAGAACTTAGAAGCACTTAAAATATATAATGAACTGGTTTTTATCTGCGACTTCATATTACTAGTCCATCACATATAAGTCAAGAGTCTCAACATACAGTACTTAAGTTAAACATAACAGTGACATCAGGTGTGTAGAGGAATAAAGGATGGTTGTAAGTATCGACATGTATGTAGATGCCACATTGACCTTTGGTACATTAACATTACCACCATATTGGACAGAGAAAGACTGGCCTGTGAACAAATACATGTAAACGGGGTAGCTGTGTGTTTTCTGGATAAAAAGCACTACAATCTTAACATTTATCAGCAGATTTCATTTGCATAGTCAAGGGTCCATGATCTACATGGAGTAAGTTAGAACTCCATGAAGATTCTAAACACTTGATCATAACATGACTTATTGAAATTGGTTGAGAAATTTAAGTGTTATTGTGTTTTTTATCAAAAAATTCTATTTGTTCACAGGCCGGTCTTGCCTGGGCCAATATGACAGCGACACTGACGTATCGCAGCAACGGGCCAAAACTGCTACATATATGTTTACACACTCAAACTGAGACAGAGGGTGACCATTTCTTACAACCACAGATGTCCTGTATGTTAAAGGACCAGTGTGAGGGATTTAATGGCATCTAGTGGTGAGCTAGCAGATTGCAAACATCTTGTCCTCACTCTCCCCTTACAGACGTGTAGGAGAAACTATTGTGTTCGCAACACTCCAGCAACATGCAAAAAGCCACATCTAGAGCCAGTGTTTTGTTTGTCCATTCTGGGCTACTGTAGATTTATGGCGGACTCCTTGAAAGAGGACCCATGCCTTCTGTAGATATAAACCGCTCATTCTGTGATAACAAAAACACGATTCTTATTTTCAGGTGAATATACACAAATTAAACTATACTTTAATATTATTTTTTCATTTCTGCCACGTTCTGCCAATAAATCCCCATAAATCTTACACACTGGACCTTTAATGCAAGGACCCACAATAATTATATACTGTATGGCAAAACTGTAAAATAAAACAAAGAAAGCAGACTGCTCAAAGTTTGGTTTTACAGCACTTCCAACATAAGGCTTTCAGATTACAAAGGCGTGAACTCACTGCATGATCTTTATCTCACAGCACAGAGCAAATTCAGAAGATGGCAACATAGCTTCCAACCAAGCTTTGTCTGTGGCACTCAGTAAAAACAACAAGAGGAATCTTCTCAGCAATCACAATCACAGTCCACAGATGTGTCTTAATTTTAATACAAGCAACCAATTAGTCAAAAACCTCTTGAGCAGCGTTCCTTCACTCACATATCAGGACAAGTCGTGGACCCATTTCTGGTAAGTTAATCCTAAAAGCAAACAAACAAACAAAAAAACTTGGGGGCCATAATGCTAAATTATGCTAATATAATATGAAGACAAAAAATATGTTGTTCTGTGGCATCAGAGGCAGTGCAATGATCAGATGTCAGTTTGTAATGATGGCTAATAAACCATAAAAATCAGACAAAATACACTGATACAGTCAATACACTAAAAAGACTGCTGACATAGCCAAGGCAGTGAATGGCTCGTGCATATTAAACTGAGCAGTGCACCCCTGTAGTAGTGGTAATGACCTTCCTTCCAGATGTCTGTAAGATAGAAATAGACTTCTGTCACCAGAGAGACAGGCAGGCTCAACATCTTCACACAGTAGGTGGCTGTAATTAGACACCCGCCAGCCGTGAGGTGGAGAGGGCTGCCATGTAGGCCACACACCCAAAAGTCAGGGCATAGCAGTCATTAAAGGGATAGTTTCAATTATGTGAAGTTGTATGAGGTACATGTCAATAGTCACTGTATTAACTACAGTAGATGGAGGTTGGCACACCCCTTGTTTGGAGAAGCAGAGAGGAACACCAACACAGAAGCTAAGCAATGTACTGCTGAGGTCAGTGTCAGCAGCAAAAAGCATTTTAGCCACTTAAAATAAATGTCCACCCAAAAAGAAAAATCAGTATCAGTTTAAGCATACACTTTATTTAGAATGTTTTTGCAGCTTTACCTTGCTGTCAAGACAGCTTTTTCCAATGTGAAACCGCTGTTACATAAGACGAATATTGCTCTCTCCAAAAGCCACCAGCCTCCTTACAGAAAACACAAACAGACTAACAGATGGAGGCAGTGGTGGACCAGCAACTCCTGTGTTCTATGGGGTAAAATTACTGTTTTTGCTGAAGGAGTTTAGCTGGTTTGGAGAGAGCGATATTTGGCTTCTATAACAGTGGTTTCCTGTTGGAAAAAGCTGTCTGACAGCAAGGTAAAATTATGAAAATAATCAAAATACATATAATCTTAACTTGATTTTTTAGGTGGACCTATTTCATGTGGCTAAAATATATTTTGTTTCTGACCCTGTCCATAGCTGTTCATTGCTTAGCTTCCGTCCAGATACTCTTCCCTGCTTCTCCAAAGTGGGGGCGTGCCAACCAGCATCTACTGTAGTTGATGCACTAGCGACAAGTACCTCATACAACCCAACTTCAAATAATCCAAACTCTCCCTTTACGAGATATGGAGAGGGCTTGTTTTCTTTTCTCATACTCCAAGGTCTCTTGGGCGTCAAAGAGCAGGATTAGCAGCGTGGCCCTACCCAAACACCTGACTTTTTAAGTATTGGCATTAAAGTGAAAAGTCAGACTGAATTTCTATAAACAACATAAATGTTCATGGCAAGGGGAGAATTTTTTTTTTTTTTTAAAAAGGCCTCACTGCACATAAGGCTGGCAGCTAAATACAAAGTTCTAAGGCATCTTAGAGACACAAAAGAGGGGAAGTTTTTTTTAAGGGGAGGGAAGATGAGGAAGAAATAATTTATTTGGCATTTGACACCATACCATTTCTTCATCTAGTTTAGCATGTCCAAAACAAGAGGACATTTTTGCAATTCGCAAGTGGCCTGGTAACTTTAGGCTCCATTAGAAAAATAGTCACATCATAAATGTGCTTGTTATGTCACTTTCTGCAAAGAATTACAGCAGCTAGGGAGCAGCTAGGAAACAACATACAAGTTTTAAAGAGAGACAAAGACACTTCTTCTATAACAAAGACAGTTTGCAAAGTAGAGGGGCTGACAGTTCCTGTTCCAAACCAGGGACTCCCGCTGTCCCCAAACTCCAGTGGACTGAAGAGCAGAGCAACAACAGTGGTGACCTTGTTAATAAGAATATCAAAATGTCTGTTTGTGTATGTGTGTATGTGAGTGTATGTGTATAGATTAAAAAGTCACGAGCCAGGAGATCTGGTGAAAAAAATCCCAAAGGTATCTGTGGGCACATGCGTTAGTTTCTCTCTGTGTGTCCCTCCATGTTGGGCGGTGTTATGTACGAATTTTCCTTTTATCATCAAACAGTGAGCGGACGAGGTAGACCTGCAACGCCGATACTAACATCATAACAATGAGATTTATCACCGACCAAAAGTTCACCCTGTCAAAGTTACTCTCCTGGAGGTTTCTGTCACGAGCCTCGAACGCCCGCAGCACCGTCTGGATCTGCACACTTTTGCCCAGCCGACTCTTCACATTGTTGATGGTGTCCTGACGGAGAGGAGACACACAGGTCAGACTGACTAGATCTGTTATAAGGCAACAGCATAGAGTGTATAAAACATGACGTAGTCTCCGTGACATCACCCATAGGTTTCAGCTCCCACCTGTCACTCAAAGTGGGCACACCCCTGATCCTACACTACTTCACAAACTATATCTTTTGTTATTGTTTAAAGGCGTTTTAGAGCAAACAGCATGTTCAAGAGATGCTGAACTATTTCAACTATATTATGTGCATTAATAACATGATATTAATATTTAATTCAATATAGGTATGTCCTGACACTAAACAGACTTACAAAGAAGAAGGATCGAAATGGGAGTTAGATCTCTTGGGGCAGTTTTGAGTTTTTAAACAAAACAACCCAATCAAGTGTGTTCCTTCTTCAATGAGTAAACAACTTCCTGCACAGCTGGAACACACATTTCCTGTTTTTTAAGTGAAGCCACTGTGACTTCTGGCCCAAATTAAGGCCGTCCCTGGTGGAGGGGTGGTGCAGGCCACTGTGGTGTGAGCTGAAACAATTGGCTGCCCTCAGCCAATAGGTGAGAGTTCATGACATTTTCTATTCTTCTATTCTTGTGACACTCTCCTCGTGACTCTGCCAGTATTAGGGTTTTTCCCATAGACTGACAGCCAACCGGTCTCCTCAGTGGTTAAACTCACTTGCATCTGTGCAGGAGACTAGAAAGCTTTTTTTAAAAGTCTGTCTGGGCTCAGCTCTCAGTGCTTTTTTAGCTTCTGCCTGAATCTCAGTGGTTTCAAGTTTAGTGTCATTCCTGTGTTCCTCTTTGTACTTTCAGATACCAGCCTTTTCACAGTTTACAGATCTCTGAAAGGAGTATGGAAGTTACTGCTATACAAACTGAACATTTCCTGCTGTTGCAGCTTTATATTCAAGATGCTGTAAGCAACATTTACTGCCACTAGAGGTCACAGTGGACCACTAGCATCCCAGAAGACAAACAAATGCAGGCTTTATTTACTCAATAAAATGTATATCAGATTGTCAAACTAGGTGCTGGTCACATATGGATCTAGAGTATGTTACTGCACTGCAATTTTGGGTCCCATTTCCAACAGAAACTTGTAAAGAAGTTATAGGAAATTTTATGCTTTTGTCACAAACTTAGTGGAACTTCATTAGCAGTGATATTCTTTGATAAAGGAGGTCTAAACAACCAGGTGTGGACATATTCTGTCTTATTTGGCAGCAGATCAGTTTGAAATATTGCAGGCAGGATTAGTACAAACAGATGGCTATAGTGAGCTGAAAAGAGCTGCAGACAATAGGCTCTTACTGTGACAAGCATACCTCAAGCAATTCATCAAGGTAAAGTACTTTACATTGCTGTGCAGTACAGTGGGGAAACTTTCGCACTGTGCCACTGTGGCTTGACTGCACAGCATGGATCTACCTCTCCTACTTAGAAAAAACTCTTCATGTGGTGCATGGCATGCCATTTTATTGGCAGCCCATTCGGTCACTTTGCACCCATGTCATCCCGTGAGCACAGGTGGCACAGTGACAGTTATCTCAAGGGCAGATGAGACGGACAAAGTCTGAAACAACCAGTGAGAATAAAACAAACACACTTTCAATAAGTTTTAACTTCTCACTAGTGGCATTCAGGTTCAAAAGCTCCATGCATACAAACAAATTATACAAAAACTCTCAAATATGCTTCTTGTAAATTTCAACATTTCTGATTAACTTAACATGCTGCCTGTCTCAGACTGGCTGCATGATCCTCACCATAATGTCCTCCAGCTTCATGTCCAACATGTCTGTTCCGTGGACATACTCCTTCCAGTCGTTTGGGTCTTCATCTGTATCCATATTGTCCAGGATCAGCTCAAAGAAGATAAGCTTCTCTGAGACGGCACTGAACGAGTTGTCAAAGCAGAACATGTAGTCTCCATCCTCAGTCTCAACACTGGAGGCAAAGCACAGGCAGGAAGAGATTACACATGTGTCTGTGTCAGTAATGCATGTCTCCAAGATCACTCTGAGATAACTTACGTGTGCACTCCATCTGACTTGTGGTAATCACTGAACAGCACTTGGCCAGAAGGAGAGGAGATTGTGAAATCTACATCAAGGCCTGCACCATCTAATACCTGTGGACAGTTGAGGGCATTCATACATGAGAAGTAAAGGGACAGAGAAAACATAAGCAAATTGAGAGACATTAAAATCATACTGCGTATGATTGTGTGGGATGTTATATTTGACAAAGTGTAACAGTACTTGAGGAAAAATTATTTTCATGTTAAAGTTCAGTCAGTATTGATGGTAAATATAGTCAAATCAAGCAATAAATTTCTCAGTGCTGTTATATAGACCAAGAAAAGTGAGTTTTCCTGCTTACAGAGCCATGCAGCAGTACCTACATGTAACTGGATGCAGTGCTTGCAAGCCTCTGGTACCCATGTTGCCATGTTATCACCACCCTAGGCTATAGCTATTGCTTTGTTGGTCATCTACTATGCTCCCTAGCTACCCAAGGCCCTTTTCCACCAAATTAGCTCTGGTTCTTGAACTGTTTCTGTTCAAGATCCTTGGTGCTATCTAACGAACTAGCCTGCATTGCCACTGGTTCAATGGAACCATTGTAATCAAGGATCATCATTGATGGAGGGAGCTGCACAACCACCTGTAGAATATGACACACCCACTTTGGTCCCAAAGAAAACCCACTATTTTTTGGTCCCAGCTGGCAAATAACTTTTAAAGCTCTAAACCAATTCACTTTTGAGGGAAATGCACCAAATGGTACAAAATATGTGCAAGAACTGGCATAGGGCAGGTTCTATGTCAGTGAAAATGGCTGTCAGAAGTGAGACTAGAAATCCAAGCTGATATAACCTGTAGTCTTCCTGCAACCAGTGACATCACAGGAGGGCCAACAGATTTTGCAGCAAGAGAACGCTCTCTTCTTGGTCAATAAATAACTCAATGAAGAATTTATTTCTTCAATTTACTACATTTACCATCAATACTGAGTGGACAGCCACATGAAAAGTGCCAAAACTTCCCTTTGATCTCTGTAATAAATTATTTCAGGCATTAAATGTGAGGAATGCTAGCTTTTTCTCTCAATGTCTCCCTCATTCCCCACTGGAAGAGACAAGCCTGAATACTTTATCTGTCCTCCAGGGTAGACACTACAAGAGGCATTTAATCCTTGAGAGATATCTCACTCACAGGCAATAACACATGGCAGCTCCCTGACATCACCCAACTTCTCGACACGCCAGAAAGTCCAACTCAGAGATGCAGTCAGTGTTGTCAGCTGCACACTGACCGGCATAACAGGTTCCCAACAATATCAGAATCGAGGTGTGTAAGTCACATAACCTGATGGTTCTCTTACGCACAACAGATTACTTAACATAAGAGTATACCTGTGTGGCTTGCACTGATGTTATATGTAAATGGGAACCAACACATGCCGAAAACGTAACCATGAAATTAAAGGATTATCAACAGATCTGACAAGTGTAATGTTGTGTCAATGTTGACTCTCGGGGTTATCATTGACTTGGCAGACTGTTGACAAAGATAGCTAGTTTGGGTTTGTTCAGCTACAATTTCATACAAAGATTATCTGAGGTATTATGAGAGTGTTTATGACCTGATATTCAATCTCCAGAGAGGCATCTTTCTTCATGGTCTGGTAGAAACACTCCTTGCGACCAGCGGGTAGAGTGAATGTGAAGTCGCTGTCCAGAGACTGAGAGAAGGCAGCCAGCACCACAAACCTCTCCGAGACCAGAGCAACAAACACGGACAGGACACACAAAAGTATCCGGACCACCTCCATAGTCAAACCTGCGTGTCCAAAACTCCAAAAGAGACTAAACGGGGTTACCGTAGCTAGCTACTGTATTGGTGAGATAGCAGGTAGGCAGCTAGCAATGTTCGCCCAAACTTCACTTCTGTTGAAATGTTCTCACAGCACTGAAGACTGTCGAAAACTCGGGACCCCGCCTGATCAAAAATACTACACACTTTTATTTATAACTTCGTGCAATACCGGCTTAATTCACCATTCTATTTTAGGTTACTCTAATTTAAATTAATTTCGTATTGTATTCGTTTGTCGATACCGTCTATAAACACTAAAGGCAATTTTTAGGGCTCTTCTCGAACTGCATTCTGGTATTTGTAGTTCTTCTGTTCCAATGAGGTAAACAGAGCCAGAGCCCTAGAGATATCTATCTATCTATCTCTAGGGCTCTGAACAGAGCGAATCCTAGATTGTTTTGAAAAATCGGATTTTTCCTTCTAATATATTAAATGTAGTTGATCTATACACGTTTAAATTTAAAGAAGAAAGCCATGGTTGACAATACATCAGTCGATCATACATTCTATTTTTTTGTGAAGGGTAAGATTTTTCTATTCTAAAGACTAAAGTCTAAAACATAGTGGGGCAATTTAAAGACGTTTTAATTTTAATGACAGTCGGAATCACAACAAAAGGTTTCTTCCCTATTAAATGAAACAAGAAGAAAATTACATAATTTATGATATAGATAGACAAATAAAATTTAGTTGCATTGACCATTGAGTTTAAGAGCAATAACCTACGGTTGTTTTTGAAATATCTTTAAAGGATTTTTTAAACATTTAAACACTTGTGTTTTTTTTATTCCATATGAAGGTCTTTTAGGATGAAGACAAAAGTACACAGTGTTCCCTCGAGGACTCACCACCCACCTCATCAAAGTGACTTGAACTTCGTCATAAATGCCTTTACAAACACTCAGGCATCAACATTTGTCAATTAAATGAAACCGTTTGACATCACACTATTGTGCAAGAACTTCAAATATTGCCTGCTTTAGTGATTTGCTTATTAAGAAATAGGTGACGCGTCCTGCTCCACTATCACCAACTCATCCACAGTGCAGGGGGCGGGGATTTATCGGTCGTGTCTAGAAGGTAACCCCAGACCCGCGAAAGATCTCGCGAGAAATGCCATTTGAACCAAGACCATGATCTTTCCCTAACCCTCACCTGGTGTTTTCTGTCCTTAAACCTCCCCAGATTCTAACCTCAGCGTTGTCACATCATAAAACATCACTGGTTCGTATAAGATGCACGATGAAGAAAAATGGGTACAGTATTCGCGAGAGTTTCGCAAATCAAGGCTTCCCTTCTAGACATGGCCGATTTTGTCAGACACAGTGTTGCTACGTGTCCTATGATTGGTCAACTAATCCACAGCTCGGATTTGGTTGGTCGGTCGGGGAGCATGGGTTGAACTTACCAAGAGTCAGCCACCCGTCAACAGCAGTGGCTACCAAAGCTGAAAAAGAGGCGGACGAGTGGTCCGCACAATGAAAATTAGCACACCTCAAGTGTAGGTTCTAGGCACAGAAGACAGTCGTTTGTTCTTTTGTAATTAACACAGGCCCCCAGCCGACAAAAAGCCTGTCTTCGGTGTATTGTGTAGCCGTGAGAGATTAGAAAAACCCCAAAGAGCGAGGATGTTGGTCCCCGCGGGAAGATAATGAAGAGGCTGCGCGTTTTGTTGGTGTGCCTCATTGTAGCTCTCCTGTGCTGGTAAGCTTAGCATCTTCAGTCACATTATTGATGACAAACAAACAACAGTCGTAACAATATGTTGACCACGCTCAATGATGGTTATATTGTTCGTCTCGTCGCTTTGCTTAATGTCTTTTGCCGCATAATATATGTCAGTCGTCAATGTAAAGTGACATGAGTCCTAACGTTACCCAGCTGCTAACATTATCAGCTAGTAACAGTGTGTCATATGATGTTTAATTGAACTGTAACTCAAAAGAACAGCTTCGGCTTGTTTTGTCGGTACTAGACTAACCGGTTAATAAAGTTATTTGTTTAAATGTTTTTAGTCGGTTAATAGGTTGGCTAGCCAGCTGTTGAATTGCAGCATGGCTAGCTAACCTAAACCAGTAGTGCTGTGATAGCTAACGTTACTGGTGTGGGGGCTGGTAAAGTTAAACAAGTCATACTTTGCATCCTTTCTCTTCAATTATGATTTCCTCTCCCAGTGACGTAGGGTTTCAACCACCATTATTTCACTGTTGTTTTTTCTTTCTGTTAATCAAATGAACCCTTTCGAAAATGACAAAAACCATAGCAGTTTGTGAAAAATGTTGGCTTTTTTAGTTTAAGTAATAAATTACTTAAATAAATAATTGATCGGTAAGTGTGGACCTATAACTGGGTGATATGGACAAAATCAAATATCACAATATTTTTTACTAAATACCTTGATATTTATCAATATTGCAATCATATTGGGGGGATGACTATTGGTGCGCAAAATATTAACAGTCTTTTGATAAATAATCAGTATTGTGATATTAGGGCTGCAACTAACAATTATTTTCATTATTGATTAATATCTCAATTATTTAATTGATTAATCAATTAGTTGTTTGGTCCATAAAATGTGGAAAATGATAATCACTGTTTCCCAAAGCCCAGTGTGACTCCCTCAAATGTCTTTGTTTTGTCCATAACTTGCAGATATTCAGTTTACTGTCATAGAGAAGTAGAGAAACCAGAAAATATCTAGATCTGAGAAGCTGAAATCAGATAATTGGAATTTTTTCTTTAGAAATTAACTCAAAAGGATTAAGTAATTATCAAAATAGTGGATATAATGACCAAGTGGGTAAAGGCAGATAATAGATAATAGAACTAGAAACAGTCTGATAAGTACAGAAAATGACATCACTTTACTGTAATTCCTCCTTTAAAACCAGGAAGAGGTGACACTTATCCCATTTTATGAAAATCAAAAACAATCAAAAAAAATCAAAGACAATATATAGTCTCCTATTTCAAGCCCTAAGATACACATCACAGAATACAGTAGATCAACTGAAAAAAAAAACTTTTTATGAAGGTGAAAACGGTGTATAATTATTACTTAAAAATCTTTTTAGTTGTTTACATGTAACAGATCTGTAATTAGCCTACACTCAACAATGTAAATAAGTTGCACTATAAAGCTTGTTGCATGTCGTTCCTCTTCAGAGTACATGCATGTAGAGGTGACATCTGATAGATTAACACAACTCATGAATTTATTTAATCTCAGAGGCACGGAGCAGGTAACAATATAGAGGGTTTGTGAAATGGGATTATCAGGCTAGCTAACATGCCACCTTTATCCAGATTGGTGACTCAGGAGCCGCAAACCATTCAGTGTTTGGCCTGCAGACTGTTGTTTGTTTCTCCACTGTCCTTGTAATTTACTTATACCTGTTCACCATCACTTTTCTTTGTAATATAGAGGTTTAGATGATTTTGTTCTTTGGAAGACTGAATAATATTGCTCATAACAATTGGTTAAAAAATAAATCTAAGAGACCTTTTGTTGATTATTAGCCACTTCTTTATTTACGCTTTGGGAAATGATACCCTGATACCTGTGTTGCCAGTACAGAGCCAACAGGGGCTTTGTAGTCATAACATGGGGTGTAATGATCATATTAATTTTGTTCATACTTTAGGTCCCTGATTATTATAGTCTAAAACCAGTGGTAGTTTTCTTACTCTCTGTTTCCTGATAGCATTGAAAACAGATCTGAATGCTAATGTTTTATTGAGCATAACAAGGATAAGACTTATGTAATGCCTTCATCAATAAGTAAAAGTGTCTCCAGTACACAATCTGGGGAAGTACTATAATAATATACATGTTTTGCAAAACAGGCAAACTGAGTCTAAACATTTGGTCATCTGAAAAAATAAATCCTAGCTCACTCAGGCTGTGATAAATTCACTTATTTGTCTCTGTTTGTAACCCTTGTACCTTTTTTCTGAAGAATTGATCACATCCCCATCCCCAGATAAGATTATTTCAAAAGAGTTAAGGTCTTTCCTAGATAAGATTTAATGTACTTTTTTTTGTCTTTATAGCAGACAAACAAACATGAGGACATGAAAAAGTCAAAGTTAGTCATTTAAATTCAACAAAGGTCCAAAGGAATATTGAATTATACATTTAATTAAAAAATGAGATAGCCTTCCCTGGTAACAACTAGATTTGGTTTTAGCCTTGCATGTCAGGTGTTTGCTCACTTTCCCACAAACTAACTAATGACCATGTAGCCAAATGCACAGACTTCATTAGTAATGCAAACCCTTTTTAGTGTGCTGCCGTCGGCTTCTCACTCCTCTGTGCCAACTCTCACACGTTCCGGTGGGAACAGAGAAATGGGGAATGCAGTTCTTGCAGTAATCCAAAGGTTTCCAAGGCAGCAGTAATTTTAAACAGAAAGGGGCTCTGTATGAGGAGCCTGGTGGCAAAAGACTGTGGAGGGGGGTGGGCATCATTCTGTGATCATGATTCACCTGCTGTGTTTTTTTTTTGTAACACTATGCTGCCTGAAATGGTCAGGGCTGATTTCCTGTTTAGAATCATGTTTTGTTGGTGATGTGGAGTCTTGCAATCAAACTGTCTTCTGTACATTACCGTGCGACGGATGTAGCTGCTCAGCAGTTGATCGCTAAGCAGCAGTGCTCAGAAAAGCACAGCAGAATGTATTCTGTGTGTGTCATGCTGCCCCATCACTCACGTAGTCAGCAACACGGATCTTACTGTGTGTTTGGTCTGCTAGCTCAGGCTGTTGATATCAGCATCACTGGAGAAAGTTTGCATGTTGACTTGAGAGCGTTTGTGTGAGGGTGCACATTTACAGCCAGGTTGATTGTCAGTAATGATAGTTTTCCACACATGTGTTTTCATCCTGTTTAGAGTTTGACTTCAGTGCTTAGACGTTGGCTGTGTGTTGTGTCAGCACTCATCTCCACAGTAATGCAAGTCTCATTATAGGTTACGATCTGACGGAGTTGGTTGATGGACTTTGTCTCAAACAGCTCCTTTCTTTCTGCTAATTGTATTCAGTAAAACTACTGGAGAGACAAAATAAACAATTGGATTTTGATCATTACATTTGTACAGGAGCATGCACAAGAGAAACTGCTGCACGTTTTGTCATCATCTCATTTTGCCCCTGTGTCATAGGCTTATTAGTTTCACAGCCATTCGAAGATTATTGCTATTATGTAATGTGATTAGCACTCAAGTGATAATTCTGCTGCCAATTGACCAACTGGGGATTTTATATTATATTCCATTAGAGTACAGACACTCTCTAATCATCCATAGAATAACAGAACTAGCAAAGCATTACAATTCTCTGAGTATGTGCAGGTAAAATTAAGCTGTCCACCCAGTGTGGTTGAATCTGCTGACTCAGCTGATTATTGTGTAATTTAGTGTTTGTGCTGTAGATTTATTTTTCTAAGTAACTAAATGTCCTTGATACGTTATAAATTGCTTTAGTTGACTGGTGTGTGTTTATTTGCTTCTGCGTATTGAGGTGTTTGCGCTGTATGTTTTGACATCAGCCCAGTAAGAGGACACCACAGGGTTCTGCTTGTCCAACCTGTTTCCTTTCCAAGATCATCTATAGGGTGAGGTGAGCCATATAGGCTTTCACTCGCCCTCTGCTGCCAGATCAGAGGTTCCCAACTCACAGCTTCAGGTCTTGAGCAATCGTGTGTGTGTACCTTGGTGTTGCAGTGCAGATATCTTAGCTATAAAAAAAATTACAGAAGAAAGCTCACAGTAGGAATGCTAATTGAACTGATCAAATGTAGCATCAGATAAATGCCCTGTCACCAAACACGCACACCATTTTGAATTGTTGTGAATAGCGATACAAATTTTTGGCATTTTCCTTTACTGATAGTTGAAAATTCGATTAATCATTAATGATTAATATGATTAAAATAAAACAAGTATTTTTCTCATTTAAAATTTTATTTATACCATGCTAGTGGCACATTAGTAATGTAAAATATTAGCCTAATTTATGAAGTGCAAACAATTCAGACAAACAGAATAAAAAAAACAATACAGCTATTATTCAAAACAGCTGCCCCTGACTGTTTGTCTTTACTCAACATATGGGTCCATCAAACAGAACAGCGTCAAATTGGGTGAGATTACTGCTATTTCCTGACTTACAAGGCAGACAAGCCCAAATCATGAGTAGGGTTGAGTATTTGAATGTAGCATGTCAAAAAATACATTGTCATTCAGGAGCAAATTTTGATACTTGAGGACTAAATTTTATTAATGTCAGTGAGCAAATAAGCACGCAGCCTGCTTCTGCCAGATCTAATAATGCAAGCGATTGGATTTCTGTTACACGTCATGGAGGCCTACAGAAAAAACACGTAACAACCAGAGATTGGGATGTTTTTTGTTCTTTATTCACCACCAAGTCTATGAACAACTTCTTCCTTTAAAGTGCAGAATTGTACCAGATTGTGTAATGTAATTTTCTTTTTGTAAAAATTTAATTTTATTGAAAAAAAGTATTGTACTGCTATCAAACCCAAGGTATGGGTACCAGTATAAATTTTTTTGAATGATAGCCAGTTAATACGTATTTTAATTATTTAAATTCTTTCAGCAAATAATTGATTAATGATCAGTCATCAACATGTTTAGTACCTCTGTAGCACAAATATTTTAGCTGTTAAAAATTCCTAAAGAAAGCTCACAGCCCTCACAGCGAGTTAGCACGCTAATGAGTTTATCAAATATTACATCAGGTAAATTCCCCAACACAGTACAAACCATTGTGAAGTGTTGTTGAAATTGCTGTGAATAAGTGAAGGCTTAAAAATATTTTTGACTCTGTGCTCCTCTGTCTAAACAGTGTCCTCTCTAACTTGCTTTAAGGCAGTGTGATTCTTATCATACAAACAAGGGAAGCCAGAGAACATAGCATGAGGACCCTCTCATTAAAAGAACTATGTGTTCTGCCCACGTCGTAAAAGTTCCCTTTTTGGGGCAGTTGTTGCATAAGTAGATCCTCCTTGTGTTGCCCACGTGCATCAGGGGCCAGGGAGCCTGTTGTCACTGATAGTAGTGCTTGTATTTCCCACCAGTAGACGCACCCACCAGCACCTGACAGAGAAACAGAGAAGGCTCTGTATGTGTTTTTGGCTATTTGAGCCATTAAAGGGGAGGAGGTGGGACCTTGAAGTTAAAATGGAAGGTAACAAAGCCTGCCTTGGGCTAGGACGATGTTGCTTACTTTAACCTTTTCCTGAAGCTCATCACCTCCCAGCCATTCATTTCATCCAGTGTGCCTTGTTGTAGCTTTCACAGTGCTGTAAAACTGTGGGGCTGCTGTGATTTACAGCATGTGTGTCCATGCACGTGCTCATTTTTTTTCCTCTCCTTCTAGCTCTGCCTTCATTAAATAACTCCTTTGTTGTTCTGGTATTGTCCTACTCTATGCCTAGACCTTGTGACCTTTCTAGTTGAAGGACTATCTCAAATCTGAAGGGGTATACCTCTGGTATTTACCATGTGTTTACTACACATTTCAGCTATTTTAACCGCACGTTTGTCACAATCTGGCTTTGTGCTGTGTAAGGGATGTGTCTTCAGAGGAGTATAATCTAAAAGTGGTCCAATACTATCTAGTTTGAAGGACATTGTTGATATGAATTTGTAATGAGTGCAAATGTCCAATACTACTAATGCAGAAGCACCCACATACTGAACTTTCATGTTGTGCAAGTCATGTGCATGTGTGCACACAGATGCACAGATAAGAAATACATACATGATCTCCTGACATGTGTTCAAGTCTGACCAACTGCTGTGTATTTAAAAAAAAAAAAAAAGATTAACCTGCAATTATACAAATAAGAACTTACATGTTGCAATTTTGGGTTATCTGGTTGTTTTCTTATCCTGTCTTGATTAACTTTCAGAGCAAAGATGCAGCTTATCTCTACCATCAACTGAGTGGTATCTAAGGTAGTCTTTTTTTTAAATGAAGGCATTTAAAGCATTGATGAACTTACAATGACTGGCCTTGGATATGTTTCTAAAGTAAAACAAAAAAGACAAGGTTATCTGTCAGAACAAACATGACATTTGACCTACACGTCAAAAAACTGCAGAATCATCTTCTTCAGCAAACAAACAAGGCTGAGGCCTCTTGTTCTAAGACATAGCTGTTTGTTGTCTTTAAGTTTAACCAAAGGTTACCAGATAATGTGTCTCTTGTGTCTTTCAACACTGTCAGTAGTCAGTTTGAAAAACAGTCACTTACTTGAGCAACAGAAAATTGATAATTTAAGTCGATTATTGAATAAAAATGGAAAGCATTTGCTGGTCACAGGCTTGTTTTATTTTATATTATAGATATGGATATAAAATTGAGTTTCTTTATTTGATTGGCAAACAAAATAAGCAGTTTGAAGACATTACATTCCAATTTAGGAACAAAAAACAGGCACTAGGTTTAGCTTCTTTGCACGCTAAATATCTATTGATTAATCAAAAAATTAATATTAAAATCATAAAACAAATAACGACATACCTAAATCAGATTTTATTTTGCTTGTGACAATGGTTGTCAGATTGTGGAATGTGCAAATACATCATATTAAAGTAGATTAGAAAAGATTACTTCGATTTGTCTGACTGAGATGCTGGGTCTAATCAGCTGCCAGTGGATGCATTATACGTTGTAAAACCTTGAAATTTAGTGATAAAACATTCCCTTTCTGTGGTTGTTGGCTCAGAGACGAGAGGCTCAGGGACTGAGAGTCCATCTCTCTGTTGTTGTAGCAGGCCAGAGTTTCGCACCGCAGGTTGGCAGCTCTAGTTTTATGTGGGGAGACAGAGCTGGACTGGCACTCCAGGGCTCACTATTGTTCCTGCCCACTGGCCATGGAGGCTGCTGAGCCCACTGAGCTCTCTAGCCTGCTGGACTTCCTGTCTCCCAGCTGCATGACTCTCTGTACATTAAAGGATAACTTTGGTATTTTTCAACCTGGGCCCTATTTCCCCATGTGTATGTGTGTGTATGATTGATAGCTGCAACTCGTTTTAAAATTGGTGCGGTATTGAGGGACGCGGATGCAGCCGGCAGCTGCGAAACGAGTTATAACGGTAGATATCGGGGCAAATTCGTCTGTAAAAGTTTGTACATTAAACGTGCTTTTTTTCCGCCACAGTCCAGCTCACATCACCAGTGTAATCTCTGTCAACAACATGCAAAGTGTCTCTCTTACCGTTCACTCTGTGACGACATCTCACAGGATCTTTGCTTGTTGAAGAATGTCTTCGTTGCAGCGAGTGGGACAGCTGTTTTCTTGAGGTGTGTTTGGTGAAGTGTTTCAGGATTGGATGTCTTCTCTTCTTGGGCTGGCAGGAGTCATCTTGAGAAAAGTGTGCAGTGCAGACCCGATGGTCTGCCAGGCGCAGTGTTTGGACAGGAGCGTTAGCATCCAGTTGTAGCACAATTAGCCACAACTTCAGCATGTTGCTGTGCAACAAAGTCAGCCTGTAAAAGCTGTACGGGGTGTTGCACGACATCCTGTTCTTGCACTTCGATGACGCAAAAACACGAACCATTGTTTTCAATAGTTGCAGTAAAACTTTCAACTGAACTCCGGGACAGCTAACTCCGCTCTGACCAGCTCTCAGCGTGACTCCTGTTTTCTTCCGGCAACAAAGATCCCGCGAGATGTCGTCACACACAGCAAGCAGTAAGTGAAGCATACTGTTGACAGAGATTACACTGGCGATCTGAGCCGGACTGTGGTGAAAAAAAGCACGTTTAATGCACAAACTTTGACGGACCAATTTGCCCCGATATCTACCGTTATAACTCGTTTCGCAGCTGCTGGCTGCATCCGCGTCCCTCAATACTGAACCAATTTTAAAACGAGTTGCAGCTGTCAATCATACACACACATACACATGGGGAAATAGGGTCCAGGTTGAAAAATACCGAAGTTATCCTTTAATGCTTCGTACTGGCACGTGTTATAACGAGTAATGCAAAGTTGTCAGAATGAGCCAACACCTGAGGTAGACCCAGGTGAAACCCAAGGTATCGGGGTGAATGCTTAGCAGTAGGTCTGGCGATCAAAAGTCTCAAATCCAAATGCAATAAAATGTTCCCTAGATACCAACAATGAATGCTGGATGTTCATAATGACTAAAGCTGGTGTGGTGTGTGTTAATCATAGTCCAGCCAGACTGCAGTTTATACAGTATAACTTGTTTGGCCAGCTTGTTTTGACTTCTCGCAAATGTGGTAAACAAAATCATGAATTAGGAAAGAACAGTGAGTAGAAATGCTGCTTTATAGGTCTACTTTGTCTGTGTTTACTTGATCATAGTAGCTTCACTCTGAGTTAGGCCGGAGATATACTTGCTGTTTAACCTCACGTTTGGGTTCAAGTATGCGTAGTGACACATACAAAAAGCACAGAACAGAAAAGGCAATTTAATGCAACCGAATACAGCCTTCCTTAACTGTGACACTTGTGTTGTCTATTTTTCCCGTAAGTTGTAATGTGGTGTATCCTGAAGGTAGCGTTTCTGATGAAAACAAATTAGATTTCTCAGCTAGTTGAGGAAACTAGCAGCACACATCGCAGTACATTATCTCCTTAGATTTGTCATATTCCAGCTCCTGCTTTTTTCATAGTCCATCTTTTGTTCCTGGTTCCTCTGTAAGGATCACGTTAGCAGTTGAGTGACATAGTAAACACATGCTTAAGTAGTTCCCTACATATTGGTTGCTAGCCATCCATAAGTACTGTTCGCTGTTTTTGTGAAATGTTTAACTAAAAGGTCCAAAAGAATCAGGATGTTTATGGAACAGCAATTTTATGTTTTATTAGGTATCTTTTGTTTGCTGTTTCTTAAACTTAATTTAAGAAATGAGTTAGGTCTCTTTCAGCTTTGTGTCCCTCCATCTTGTCTCTCACTTCCTTTTCTCAGAAAAGAATTCAGTGAGCTCATTTGTAGTCTAAGTGTCCCAACATAAATCTCGTTAACTTGCACTCTGCAACTGCATTTGTAAAGCGCAGCACACTGCATATCAACATGGTTTTGTATTGTGAATTTTGTTTCATAAACAAGTCTTGCACCCTTGTAGGTTTGTCAGTAAAAGAGCATGACATGAATTGCTGATACTCAGTGCTTTATTTTCTGGCAGCAGGAACTTCTTTCCAGGATCGCATAATATTTTTCAGGGAATAGGTAGGCCTGCAGTGAGAGTTGAATGCAGGCCAGTATCCTGAGGCTCTGTTAGCAGTTTCTAGGAAAATGCCACCGTTTACTGTGTTAGTGACAAGTATTCTGGGGGTGGAGTTGGAGATGGTTAAGTCCTAAAGGTAGAGACTTGCGTCAGAATATTAACGAAGTTTTATTACATGTGTTAGCCTGTATGAGAAGAGGGTGTGACAAAGGGATGGGAGTTAATTGATTTTACTCTCTGACAACTGAACCTTTTTGTGGTTATACAGTTAACATATTTCCTCAGTAATTAGTGCAACAACAATTTCCCCTTGGGGATCAATAAAGTATTTCTGATTCTGATTCTGAAGTGGTTTATCAGGCTTTTAATTGTACATTATGAGTCTAAAATGATTTAAGCTGCAGAAAATTTTCTCTCAAGTTGTTCTAATGCATCTCAAGACATTTATGATAGCTGAATACCGTAAATATTCTGTTTTTGATAGTTCATTACACTTAATTCAGGGATTGCTTTGCTTTTTCCTGCCCTCTAAGAGAAACGCACATTCTTCCCCTCCAGAAAATGCTCTGGTTTCTTCACTTCCCCTCCCCCTCTCCGGCTCAGCTGGCTACTGTTTACCTTTTGCAGTTACCGATTGACTGACTCTGCTTGCTTGTACTAAGTATGGTGGTCTATTTCTCTCTTTCTTTGTTGATGCTTTAGTCTCGTACTCAGCAAGTGTGTGACTGTCTGTGTTTATGAGTGCCTTTTAACTCTCTGGGGGAGGGTGATATACAGAGCCATGCCTGTCCATAGCTGACGCACAGGGCCACTAAAGAACATTGTGTACTAAAGCTATTAAGGGCATCTTTTGCTTAAGCTTGCATATGAAGACGCACCAGTGCCATCAGATCTACTTTCCTCAAGCCGCACGCTGGATGTAAGATCCAATTATCTTATTTCACGGGCCAAAATAATTAGATTTGTAATGGACATCAGAACCAAACAGAGAACATGAAGTTGGCTCATTGTTTTAGATTTTCTAAATATCTTGATGCCACTGTAGGGGTATGTATTCTTCAAAACCAAAATATTACAGTATTCATGTTAGCCTTTCTTTTTGAAAACATGAGGTCTCCTCACTCATAAGGAGCCACTGTTAGCATTCGAGGATGTATGGTAAAGCGTAAATGTTTCACCACCACGCTGCAGCACATTGGTACAATGTGTACCAATGTACTAGTGTTTGATGAGTTTTTGTTCTCCTGCTGTGCCTGCTGATGCATACATACTGACTAAGAATGCACGTGTATTGTTGTATCCACAACCACCCATGCTGACCCACACTGGCAAAGTGGCTTTTCCTATCAGATAACATTATGTCACATGACTGCGTCCTTCAGTCCCATTGTCCTAGGCCGATGTTCCTGATGTCGCATTCCCAAGCCTCTTTGATCCCCGTCTGACTGAGTTGTCCCAGTCAGACTGTCCCAGCAATGCCTCACAGCATCACAGCTTCACTGTTGCCATCATACTGTCACTGCGGGTCTTTTATCTGGCTTGGTATGAGAAAAGAGATGTGTTTAATTTCACTGCTGCTAAATATAGTGTTCTGCAGGCATTTAACAGACTGGTATAAATGTAATAAGAATGATTTCCCTTGTCAAGCCGAAGATGAGTAATTCTAAGTAAATGTAAAATAAATCATTTTATTTGTTAAATTCCCCAGAGAATAATACTTTTGTTCTTGCAACTCAGTCTACCTGTTGGATTTAGTTTGACCATGTTTTAATTTTCATGTATTGTTCTGATAACTGTAAGTCTTTCCTATTAATACTAAAGGGCTGTTGTGGTAACTGAATATCCCCGGCAGTTAATTAGGATGGCTCTACAGTGCAGTATGTGGTATTA
>JAJHUR010109825.1:0-23407 GCA_027495735.1 Lutjanus campechanus | reverse complement strand
ACATACTTCTTTTCAGGAGGTAGACAGATGGGAAGAAACCATCACTGACAAAAAGAAGATTCAGATAAAGAGAACAGTTTTCAGTACAAGGATGTCTCTGTTTGTACAGTCATTGTACACAGATACAATCAGCTGTGGTGAACTCTGCTGTGTCCTGCTGCAGGCAGCATCTGTTATTGTTGCCTCAGGCTGATATTGATTATATAGTAGCACATCTTTATTTATCCTCTTCACACTGTTGTTGAGATTTAGTCTGATGCAGACTCATGTTTACAAAACAATACCACTTATTTACTGCACAGCTATTGAGTTTATCTTTAATGTATTTGAAAATAAAGATTCTGCATTTAGGAACAAACGGTAAAAAATCCACTATGATGCAGAAACAGGTTTAGATTACTTTGAATTGTCAGTTACTGAATACAAATTACACAGCAATTTTTGCGATTAGTAATGTAATCAATTGGATTACCAAAAAATATAATCTAATCTGAATAGTTACATTGAAAATCTTGTATCTTATATTAAAAAGATGGATGTGAGATGTTTCGCTGGATGTTCCACAATAATCTTTTTCCACTTTAAAAATCCTTAAACATTTTCAGTGGAAATATAAAATGCATTTTTGCACAAGGTTCTTTTTTCTTCCACCTGGTCTGCTACAAAGTTGAGCACATGTCAGGGAAACCCTGTATGTTAGATGCAGCTTTTATGAGTTAAAGCTACGACAAGGAAAATTCAATTTTTTTTATTTCTGGGGGGCTCTGCTGACAAAGTGATCATAATAATAACCATAAAATATAATGTAAAAAATAAAATTATCTCAAGAAAAATCTTGTCCTGCTTCTTTTTAACTGGTTAAAGTGCTACTCACTATCACTTCATCTGGGAAAATGTAGAGACAGGCTTGTTTGATCTAATTTCAGAATCTGACCCGGTGGCAAGCTTTAAGAGTGACTACACAGAAATCACTGATTCTTTCGTGGATGGTCTTGTTTGCTTATGTTGGTTATATAGAGGCATCAGTATTAAATTGAGACTGTTTCTTAGCTTGTTAGAAATTACTTGTAGGTTTAAAAGAGCATTGGTTATCATGAAAAAAAGTTTCACAATATAAAAATGTGCATATTTCAAAGATGTAATCAAAAATGTAATCAAACAATCCTTGGCAATGTAATTATGCACATTTTAAACATAATACAATACATCTTGGCAACCCTTTGCTTTGACTGTTTGAATAGCATAATGTGTACCTTTTGGTGTTTGTTCTTATGGCTGCAATAAAAACCCTACGCTAATAAAGTAAGCAACATTAAAAAGTCATTAGAGCTCAATAATGCAAAAAGAAGTTGCTGTTGTTTTAACAGTTTATTTTTAATGGAAGGCCACAGATTTTGATCTGATGGACAATAAAGGAGTCAGTTTTCAGCAGGGCAAACACTGAATGGTAACCATGGATACACTTCCACTGTGAACAGAGTAAGGGAGGTGTGTGTGTTCATTCAGAGTCATGAGAGGGCACCTTGCAAGGTTATGCTTAAAAGGCTCTGTTTGTCTTTTTTATTAGCTTGTCAATAAAGCTTTTTATGACCTTGTTTCATTTAACATCAAGATAGCAGCAACACCAAACAAACCCGGAATGAAGACACGACTCGGAGCAGGTTTTGTTCACTCTCTCGGTGTTATTTGTCAGCCCAGTATCTGATAGAATTAGTGTAAGACAAACACTGTCCTCACTCTGCTGCTCTAGAGGAAATACAACAGGTAGACACTGAATCCATCGGGCCACATTCATCGCCATGGTATCATTGTTGAAAACTGCACATGGTGTTAAATAAGATCTTTGAGCATTAAAGTGGAGGTTTTAATGTGGCATTTAAAACCAAATAACCAAACAGAATGTTCCTTGGTCTGTATCACTGCCACGGCTGATTTGGGAGTTCAGACAAATTAACAGTGTAATGTAATCTAGTCCAGAATGACTGCATTATGATTTTAACATTTATTTATCCTGGGTTTTTTGCTGTGAACAAACAGTCTTCTGTATTTGCATGCATTCCCCTTTTCATTTTGCAAGCTGTGCAATACAAACAGTCTTTACTGCTGACAACTAAGCCACTGTATAATGGAGCAGCAGGGGATTTAGTAGATTACATAGAGGAGATTTTTGTTCTGTTGCTTATGCTCAGGTTTGAAAAAGCTCTTTTGTCACTTTTTCTAATTACTTTGTAACTTTTCTGTCAACCCAAAGCTATATAAATAGAGAATTGTTAAAGCTGCTACAAGGACCTCTCATATTGTGTTGATTTTGGAGGCCACAGTGAGCAAAAGCAGTAGTGTGTCCACTGCCATAACCACACGCTATCAAATTACAAAATAAAATTCTTTAGAGAAAAAATTCCTCTCACTTCTTTTTAATTGGCTGAAGTACTACTCACTGTAACTTTGCCTGGGAAAATGCACAGCCTCTTCTGGTCTGCATGCCAACCCAGTAGCAGGAATTAAGAATAACTATATAGAAACAGCAAATCCTCTCGTTTAAGGTCTTGTTTACTTATGTAGATCATACAGAGGCATCAGTGTTAAAATTAGACCCAGTTAAAAACTTGTCATACGTCTAAGTAAATACATTCAAATCATATTTATATATAAATGAACTAGACAAAGAGTTTACAGTCAATCGTGCAACTCTGTGAGATTGTACTTAAAATCAGCCTGCTAGCATGCTCACACTGACAATGCTAACATGCTAATGTTAGCAGGTATAATGTTTGCCATGGTCACTGTGATAATAAATAATTACCATGGTCACCAGTATGGTCATGTCTAGATGGTGCCCCTAGATTTGAAAAGCTCATCCAAGATTTGCATGTGTTGTTTCGTCATATTTTGAAGCTTCCACATGGGACGTTTGCCATCAGGGCAGCTGTTTGTGTCCCATGTGAAACCATTGTCAACACTGACTTATTATTTTAAATCGGACCACGATCATTTCCTAAGCCCAACAAAGTACTTTTGATGCCTAATTCTAACCAAGTAGTTTTGTTGTCTAATCTTAATCAAAATGTGAATAAAAACTGAAAATAATAATAATTTAAAAAAACTTAATAATAAATCAGCTAAGTCGGTTGGTAGAGCATTTGCTACATATACTGATGCTGTGAGTCATCTGCGGCGGCCATGGTTTGACTCGCATGACTTGCATGTCATTTCCCCACTCCCCCGTCTCCTGTCATATCTTCAGCTATCCTATCATTAAATGCATAAAACGTCAACAACAAAAAAAAAGGGGGGGGGGGGGGGCGACACTGACTCTTGGTTATATGGGATGCAAATCCCAGTTTCCCTGTTCGGAGTCATGTTTTTGACCCATTCACCACCTTGCATATATGACCTCTTTCTCACTATTTGCACTATGTCTTCCTATTGTCTTCGCAGAATCAAGTGGGTGTGTGCGAGAATTTCGCAAATGTTGGGTTGCCATCTAAACATGACCACTAATTAGGCTGATTACATTGTCCAGCTGAGAATGATGGGAATGTTAAAGGAGGAATCTGTAATATGTTTACTGCAATAAATCGTAAAAATGACCATGATGTGTCATCAGAGATCAAGGAACATATTTAGTTGCATACTCGCTTCTCTGACAACAGTGCTGCAGCTGTGGTGTCCTCCAATGGAATTTGTATTCTGGGCCAGAATAACTGTTATCGTATTCCCATTTCATGTTAATTAGGGTTAAAATTAAAATGTCCACTGAATGAGTTAGTGTCTGTTTATGAGTTGTAAGAAATCATTCATAATTTTAAAAGGAGTAAATGTTTATAATGATTAAATTGCTTAATATCTTAATATGATAGGCAGTAAGGCAGGCAACCACTTAAGTCCACAGTGTGGATTTTCAGAGGAATGGGCTTTTGTTTTCAGGATAATGGGTTTAACAACTGACAGTTATAAACAGCTGATCAACTTAAAGATATGATACAGCTACAATGTTGCACGTGTCCTGTGCTCCTGAAGTGTTCCTGCAGCCTCCATGACGTTCCCCAGGTCTGGGGAGGAGGGGACGGCGGGATACAACTCGCTTTTTGTATTGTATTGTATTTGTAATTGTAAATCATATATTAAATCATATATTAAACTTGATTTCAGCCTATTTAACAGTCTATGGCTCAAACTTGCTATTTGAACTGCTGCACTCATTTTTGGACATGAAATTGTTACATATTGCTCCTTTGAGTTAAGTACTGGACAAATTAAAATTTGGACCTGATGAACAGTTAAGGGATTACAAAAGTTATCGCAGTTCCTAACGGGGCCATTATTGTGTGAATCAAATTTCACGGTAATCCTTCCAGCCTTATTAGGATTTGTCATCTAGGAGATACAAACGCTTGTATGAAATTCTAATCTAGCAGCAAGGCATTGACATATTTCACAGGAAAAACTTTGACCTACTGATGGTGCTAGAGGACAGGTCAAGGCCATAGCCAGTATAATTCATTCCCCAGGGATCATGACTGTCTGTACAAAATTTCAAGACAACCCATCCAACAGTTAGAACGGAAATCTGTTTGTCCGGACTGAAGTGTTGCACTGACAGACTCACATGCTGAAAACATACAGTACAAGGTATGATGATGTGTAATTCTGTCAAGGAAAACTCATGTTCATATGCATGTGAGCAGTACTTAAGCATAAGTGTCGTTTTCTGTGGCTACCTACACACCTACTGTATGCTAATGACCAAGCTTTCAATAATCCATCACCTCTCCTTGATTGATGCATGGACTTAAGACTCTTTGTGATCAATAGCCCTTCCTGAACTACATTTACATGTTCATGATGAAGCAATTCCTGAATGCATATAAAAACAAATGAGCACAGTGTGTTCAAGGATATAAAAGTCGAGGTAGGTCTAAGCTCGGTAAACACACTGCTTTTTACGCACAGGGGGAACCTTATTCAAATTCAGTAACAAAAAGAACGGGAACATTGTAAAATGTTGTGGTAATAGCTCCCTGTTGAACATTACACAAAAATGCAGTAAAAGAAAGTAACAATAGACTAATAATGAATTTTACTACTGCCATATTCTCCATATTCTCCAGGGCAACATTGCAATAAAGACGGTAATACAAAAGACAAATATCACTCAGTGCTAATTATTTTCTCTGGATGAGGTCATTTTGTCATCTTGGCCCTCCACTTCTGCTCCTACGGCAAAAAAATACTCAACATTTCCCCTTTTTTTTCAATCTGCTGGATGTTTAAATTGGCTGCACAAAACTCTTAAGAATTTGATGTTTTTCCATGTGGCTGGGCGCAGTGATGTGCTGTGTGAATGGCTTTGGAAACGATGAGTTTTGCATCCTCCACTCTGCTTGGCACTGCCCGAGCACTCCAGGGCCAAATCCAACCACATACATCTTTATAATAACACTCTGCCCTCCCTGCTTTCTGCTTGTCTGTTACCCTGCTCCCAACCATACTGGGGGCTCAGTTTCTGTGTCCCTGACCACAAAACAAGAATGAAAATGAATATACCACGTCCTTAAAAATTGTGACAGCCACAACAGCTGTTTGGGATTTAATTAGTTTTTTTTTTCTGATTGAGCTCATTCTAATAAACAGGAAATGATGGTGAAATTAATTTAACACAGTGTCCCAGTTCTGTGCTATATGCCAATAAGAGGTGTTTAATTAGCATTATGCTGACAGCAGTGATTGAATTATTTACACTTTTTTTTTATTAAAGTACTCCAATACTAAATAAAATGCAAACTCTTGCATTTGAAATCTTAAGTCTTAAAAATTACAAATATATTAAAAGCAATGTGCTTACAATCTTAAAGTAAATGTATTTATTATGCAGAAAATGCTACAATAAGTGTTTGTTTGATTATTGTTACTGATGCATTAATGTGAACATGACATTTCACTGTTGTAGTTGCTTGATGTGGAACTAAATTTCATGGATTTCATACTGTTAGGGAGTTCAAACTATAACAATGCATTATATTTTATGAACTGATTAAATTTAGAATCTAAAGTCTGCAAAAATGTCTGCAAAACAGTGGTTGAATGTTTTAAGCAACTTTCAGCTTTTTAAATTCTACTCTACTACATCTAAGGGGCAAATGTTCTACTCACTCGCAGTACATTTGTCTGATAGTTTTAATTTCTTGTAACTTTTCAGATTACAATTGTTCATGTACTTCCTGTCCAGTGAAAACCATTGGTGATTTTGAATTAGAATTTTTGTGATAAAGTGAAGGATAAAGTGTTCCTTTATGGGTTCATACAATTCCCCCTCTTAAACCAAATAAACTATTTAAAACACCCTTGGATTACTTTGAAAATACATTGTCACAAAGCTGAAACAAGACTGTGTAGAATATAATACATTGCTGTAGATTAAACTACCCATATAGCATGACATTGCCACATTAATTTGCAAATGTGAATTAACAGCATCTGCCAAAGCTAATCAAAACATCAGCTGGTTCCCAGGCTGCTACTCATATATAAAGTACTTAAAATTAGCTCATCTTTAAACAACTACAGCAGTAAAATGCACCATACACATGAATACACCGGCAGTATTAATCCAAAAACATCATATAATGATAAACTTTTATTGACTACTTTTACTTGTGATGCTTAAATAAAATTAGCTCATAACACTGCTGATAATTGCTGATAATAATTAATACTTCTACTTAGCTAAGTAAAGTTTACAATTGAATTCTGTTCACTTGTAGTGGATTATTTTCACAATGTGCTATCTTTTGCTGCTTTTACTTAAGTAAAGGATCTGAATACATATTCCACCATTGCTGCCAAGTAACTTGACTTGTAACAACAGTTGTCAGATAAATATAGGGGTTTTAAAAATCCTCTGAAATGCAGTGTAATAGAAGGAAGAAAAGGAAAAAGTAATGCACTAAGACTCAACTAAAATATCACAAAAATGTATGTAATAACAATAGCCTGCTTACTGTACTTAGTTAGAAGTACAGTAAGAAGTACTAGTGAGAAGAAGAAGAAGAAGAAGAAGAAGAAGAAACAGCGCCCCCTGGAGTCCAGCAAGATCGCCTAAAATGTCCGTCAGTCAACGTTGGCAACTGTTGATATCAGTGACTTAACATGAAATTGTCAACTCTGGAAAAACGGTCAAGTACAGCATTTATACTGTGGCTTCACACAACTAAAACCATAAAAGGTTGGCAGCAAATTTATTCAGAAGACAGAACCAAGAGAATTAGCAAGATTTATAGTGTTGCTAATAACACCACACTCCGTGGTTGTTTGCCAGTTAGCTAACTAACTAAAGTTACGTTAGCTAGCTAATTTAACGCTAGCTAGTTGCTGACTAGTTAACCTAGCTAGCAGCGATGGAGGGGGATTCCTGGACTTTTGGTGGGAAACAACTGCACAAATTGGTTGAACGCGCCCTGGTAGAAGAGGATGGAGTTTAATACTTGGCCAGAGTGTCACCGTGTGGAAGACTGCAGGTCCTCTGGGGAACTGTGACATGGATTGTAATTGGACACTTCGCCTTCATGACAGATGATGTGGTTCTTCACATGTGGCAGGTGAGTTTAACACACCTCCTCTTTCTCCGCTATGTCTGTGGCATCCCTGTCGACCAAATGGGCCGTAGGGTTTACCGAACTATATACTGTGCAATTATTGTTGTAATGCTGCTAGTAAGGACTACTGGCTGATAATGTATGACAGGACTGCTGAAGTTTGTCCTTGCATGCTGTCCACACACACTCACACACTTGGACAAACTCTCCCATTTCACATAATTAGTCAGTTGCCAGGGCACCTATGTTGTAACTTTTTTGTACACTGGCTAGGGAATTTCAGATTTTACTAGCCACTCAACAGATTTTTTTGAAGCAAATCTACCCACCATTTGCATATTTCACAAACATTTTGCTGGTGGCTGGTGCTACTTTTGTAAAACAATTAGTAAAAGTAGTAGATAAAACAATGTACTAGCAGTTTTTAAAGTTAATTGCTTAGAACCTGACAAATAGTTGTGTAGAGCAGAGTTGATTCTGTTGCCTGAGGACCTTCAAGTTAAAAGGATTCATATTCCAGAGAGCACTAATGGCCTTAAAAGATAATATAAATCTGCTCATTATGTTTTCTTGTTAGTTAGTTTTAATTTTGTATTTCACTGTATATTAGTGGACATTCTGTCCTGATGGTGGTATATAGAAAAATTAACTTCAAAATCATTAGTAGGTGCAGGTGGATGCTGGGGTGCTGGTGGGGCTGAAAGATCAGGTGTTGATACTGATGTATCAGAATCAAAGGTTTTGGACGAACTCTATCAATACATTATGTTGTGGTTAAATATTTTCAGAAAACCATATATATTTTTTCATAATTACATTCACGTATGTCTGAATGTGTCTGAATTTAATTACTTTTTCAGTAAGCTACTATAATATATCCAGAATGAATATGGTTATTTACTTGCGAGGCAGAGCTGGGATTTCCTATCTAAATGCCGTCTAAATGCATCACAGCTCTGTGGAACAGCACTAGTGGTATTGCTAGCCTTTTGTTGAAGCCCAGTGCTGCCATTTGATTGCAATTTTGACTGACCATATCATCAGCCAATCAAATTTTGATGTATAGCGACAGGATGCCCTAAGGGCCCTGCAATGTGTCGGTGCTTGTCCCTGGTGTTGTCATCAATGGTGTTTGAGCCTTTGACGGATTGGGAGTAAACTATGCTAAGTGCTGATATTTATACCTCCAACCAATTACAAGTGATGGATGAGTGTTACTTTTTACTCTCTTTAAGAGAAATAAAGTTATTGTGGTGTATAAGTTTATACAGCATTGTTTGTTGTTATGGCTGTATCTAGTTGGTATTGCTGGACTTCGATGATCCAGTAGCGATGCTGTGTTTCAGTGTTGATGATGCACATTGATGGTGTCTGATGCCACTTAATGTATATTAAGCATATTAAGTGAACTCACTCTCAATTACACATGGATTAATATTCTGGCTGGAATAGCTGTGTAAAATATTTGGCGTATCGAGATAAGAGAGATGAATCAAATATATTTAAAATCAAAGTGTAGATATGTGTCACTTTGTGCTTTGATAGATGAGCTTTCTCCCTTGTGGTCCTCATTTATTACCACACCACGCTAACTAGATTACTGAAGTAAAAATCCTACGTGCTACAGTACCAAAGTAGCAGATAAAACAAGCAATACACTAATGGTATTACATTGTTTAGAGCCTGACAAATAGTAGCGATAAAAATTTTAAGTTTTTACAATAGTGGTGCTTGTGAATAAGCTAGTCACAATAGTGAAAAGCCCTTAGTTTTCAAATTTGAAAAGGTTAATCTTTTTGGGACCACTAATGTTCTCAAAACAAAAAAATCTGCCCATTTCTTTTTTCAAAAATAAATGTAAATCTGGCCAGTAGCAGTTGCTAAGCCCAAAGCTTTGGGCAAACAGACTAACCAACTGACAGACTGACAGATCACCACAAGTCAAGACGTTGCTGAGGCTGTGGTTAAATGGTTAAAAAACCATCAATCTTTAAGGACGTGGCACTGATGGAGTATTAATAAAGCAGAAACTTGGACGGCGGCTAATGAAGGAGTCAGATCACATAGCAGCTGATTTATAGTCTTTGGGTTTTTCCTTTTTGAAATAGGCTATTGACTTTTTCCAGTAATGATAGTTCTGTTTGTTTTACATAATATATTGACCACAGTCACCATCTATAAGCTTTCTTCAAAATGCAATGGGGTTTTCCAATATTCTCACTCGAAGAAAACATCTTTGCTGAGGCTGAATAGCAACAACACCACTCCCGTTTTCCCCATGGGAGTTTGAAGTTAATGAATTTACTAGTAAATCACATTTCCTCAGCAGTAATGCATTTCTGTTCTTCCTATATATGTTTGAAGTTGAAAGTGTGGCAACAGGAAGCTCACACTAAAGCAAAATAAACCACCACCAGAAAGATAAAGCCAATATCCTCGAATCCCTGCAGCAGTGTTTCAGATCAGGCAATAAAGTGCGAAGCACAAGGAGGAACCAAACTTGGGGAGTTTAATTCAATTTAAAGAGGAATTAGAATTTTTCCACAATGATCATCCTGTCAGCAGTTGTACAGAAATTATTTGAAATCGGGGCGACTACACAGTGACTATTATCATTAGGCTTTCACCAGGCTGCTGATTACAAAAGGACTCACTTCAAAAAGATACTTGGGGTTTTTTGAAGCGGGTTTGTGTGACATACTCATCCTTAGTCACCTGGCACACCCCCATTTTGGTGAAGCAGCATGAGTATCAGTATGGGAAGCTAAGCAATTTACTGCTGTGGAAAGGGTCAGCAGCAAAATGTATTTTAACCAACTAAAAAAGGCCCACCCAAAAAACTCTATATTAGTTTAAGTGTATATAACATTTGGATTTTTTTTTCACTACCTCACATTGCTGTCTGACAGGAAACCGCTGTTATCCAACCCAAATATCACTCTCTCCAAAACAACCAAACAGTGATTTTTTATTTTTACCTCAGCTGCTGCCTCGATCCGTTAGCTAGTTTGTGTTATTGTGTAAATTCGGTATTAAAAGTAGAGATGCACCGATTTAAATTTTCTTGGCCGATTCCAATTTCTTTTAAGGGTCTGATCTGCCGATTCTGATTTTCAGTCTTTCTAAGAACTATAATTGACAGCATGCACAAATTTTTTTGCAACTTTTCTTGTAAATATTAATTAAATACTATTTTACATTTTCTCCAAAGTCCTCCAGGTTACAGTCAGGCCTTATTATAGTTTTATATTAAGATTATGAATAGGAGGAATGCGATCTCGCAAGATCATTGACTCTCACGGGATTTCACGGGGCACGATTTCACATGATCTCCTGTGGAAGCAGATCTGAACAAACCAGAGACAGATGCGGTGCAGCAGTTTGCTGCAGTAAAACTTTTCCATGAGAAAAACAGAAACAGACAGAAGTTAAACGAGTCTGGATGAGCAAGTGTTTGAGGAGATACAGGTTGTTTATTCTTCAGCCAGAACAGGAGGTGAGATTTTAACTGTCCCTCTGTGAACAGCAGTTTGCTGCTGGCTGACATTAGCATGAAGAACTACAAAGTTTACGGCTGTTCAGCAACATTGTCGGCTGCTCTGTCTCGTTGTAGACTGTCTGTCTTCTCTTTATCCTGTTCTTGGAATCTATTGCTGATACCAGCTTCATGCAAGCATGTTTGTGAGTGGGTGTAGCTGCAATCAGCGCTGTGGTAGGTGTGATATCACGGCCAGTTTGCCTGCTGCGCGCGTGATGTGACCATCATGCAGAACACGTGTGACAATGAGGGGCACAGAATCGGATATGTGACGCTGACCAGCAGTCACCAGTCAGGGCTGGTCACGCTGAAAACCGACCAGTTCCGGTCTCTGGCCAGTCGATCGGTGCATCCCTAATTAAAAGGTAAGTTCGGATTCACTGAAGTGACTCAGTAACACAAAAACACTAACCGATCGAGGCAAACAATTTCTAAGTTAAAATTTTATGAGTGATATTGGCTTCTATAATGTCAGTTGCCTCAGGTAAAAGGCTGTTTAACAGCAAGGTAAAGTGATGAAAATATAGCATACACTTCAACTGATTAAACATTTTTTAGGTGGCTAAAATATGTTTTCTGCTTACCCAGTCCACAGCATTACATTGCTTAGCTTCCATGCTGGCACTTGTCCCTGCTTCCCTAAACTGGGGCTGTGCTGATTGCCATCTACTGTAAGTAATCCAAATAAAAAAATATTTGTCAGAATAATCTGAACTATCCCTTTAAGAGGGAGGATGGTAGTGTCAAAGCACTAACCAGGCCTCTCACATTAAATCATAGGATTCATCAACCTCAAAACCTCATAAAAATGTCTCTCAGACAGCCTTTGAGGAAACTGCACTATATTGTCTTATAGATCTTGCTTCAATTAAATTATCCTGTCTTTGAAAAAATAACAGAGGGAACGCCATGAGTAGAGTCGTGACCTCTGCAGCTCAGATGTAGGTGTTGTTGGAGGTTTCTTATCCACAGTCAGAGATGTGACTGGTCAGATCTGATTCTGGACATGATGTGTGTATGTATCAAGCGAGGGAGCAGATGCATGGCTGTGCTTTATTTGGTCTGGTTTGTGTCTAAATGATTGTAATATCATGTCATATGTGCCATAGGTTTTGATTTACAGGCGGCTGAGGGCCAAAACCATTCTTTTTACTATAAAATTTAAGCAGTGATATTTTATGTTTTTCTTTTTTTATTGTCAGTAAATCCCATCAAAAGACTAAAACCAACAGAACTGATCCTATACTAACAAAGATTGTCTGTGTAACTAAAACCTGATGCAACATATTTCTCTGCACCATATAGATGTGTTGTTGTCAAAACTATTAAAAACACATGATTGAGCCACACTGTAGCACTGGCTGACATTTTCTTTCATTATGATGAACACAGACATTGATTATTTCGAGTCTGACTTAATTAAAACACAATATAGTCTGATCACGTAGGATTCATCCATCTAGTGTTGCCAATTTAGTAGATGGACAAATCCATTGATGGATTTTGGTCTTTTGACCATCAGATTTGTTAAAGTATAGACTAGTACTCCTGCTGCACAGTGAATTGAAATATTACCAAAAGTGTAATATGGCCAAGTGTGATGCTGCAGTTTTTTGATAAAGCTGAGACAAAACAGCATTATAATGAGGTACTGTAGTCCTGCAGAGATCCCCTGGCGTACAAATATTGTTTTCCAGATATGAGAAAACATGTTTGTTTGGCACAGACCCCAACAAATGTCACATTATCATTATTTTACTATTTTTTTTTAGTGAAAACGAAAATTGTGTTTTACCATATCATGCAGCCCTAATTAGCCTTATACCAACCTTATAATTTAGTCCCTGATAAGTGATATAAATCATAACCTAATGAGACAGTCTCTCCACTGAAATAATTGTTCATTTGTTTTGGGTCTGCAGTTATTTAAAACAAAATGACCACTGTGTGTATTTAGCTGCAGGGCAAATTGTGGAAGAGATTAAACTTTAAATGTTTCAATTAACAGAACAAATCACTGAGCAGCTGACTTCATAAAGTCAAATTACAGGAAAAATAAATGTCACTGCAGGCTTTGCAGAATGTTAATGTAGCTTTGAACAGAAAGAAACCTCATTAAGGACTGTATCAACAAATTAACGTCATAAATTATCAGTTTGGCCTAAGTGCAAGCTGTAGTGACCACATGGATGCACCTTTATTTCACTGTGTGTGCGTATGCATGCGTCAGTCCATGTATAGATGCCAGTCCTCTTCTTTTTCTTCTTTTTGTGTGTTGTTGAGCTCATTCACTTAGTTTTATTCATTTTGGTAACTAAGGTACCAGCAATAAAGTGTAATTTGCCTAAAGGATGTAATTTCACACCCTAATTCACTCCTAACTGAGAGGCAGTGCTAATGAGAAGGGAGAGTGAGTTGCAGTGCGAGCAGCTTACGACAGGAAATTAATAGCTGATAGCATGAGTGTGCAGGACTAAAGCTGAGTCATCAATATAGCTTTATCGCTCCCGTTGCAGGATGCAGCTGAAGAGGTTATTTTTGCTGCAGGTATCACACTGTATTTGTAAGTTTTCTAACTCCAAGTGTTTGAAAATTCATGCTATTTTTTACACTGCTCTACTTCCAAAGAGACATAGACAAGTGTTCATTATGAATGCGCAGTACAGACACTGTTGGCCACTGAGATGCTTCTTTAGCAGACTGTAAATTAAGCAGCAGCTGTAAATTAAAACAGATGCTAATGTAATTCTCTTGAGAGAGATACTCAGTAAGGGGAGAGTGTGGTTAAAAGACCCATCTCACAACAAAACATAAAGAGGGCCTTTTATCTCACTAAAGCTGTGATAGTTTGTAGTTTGTGGATGAACAGCTCTTGGCTCTGTGCATTTATAGTAATTTAATTCAATCCTTATACAAAAATTGTGCTCTATTAAACAATGAAAGTCACAGTATATACTAAAGGTTTGCTGCAAACAAGCATGAAAGTCTGTTTTTCAAAATGGTGGCTGTGGAGTGAACTGAGCCCAAAGTCCAGGGGCAAGACGTACTGTAGGCCTATAAACAACAAGTATGCACAAAAACATTCATATTCCTTTTCCCACACATAAACTTGTATTTATAATAGAAGAAGAAAATGAGCGTACCTCGTGCATACTTAAGACCAGGTGTAAATAATGTTACATTTTTCAAGGAGATAGCTGTGGGAGAAATGATCCGGTGACATATTAGGTGAGAGGTGTAACCTTATAGTGAAACATTGTTTGTTTAGGTTGTTTCCCAATTTCACTTACTGTGTTATTGTTTTGCAAATATCATTCAGAGCCACATTTATATACTTATTTTAAAATGAATTTTATCATTCTTTTTCTTTACATTGGAGCCATTACTTCCCTGTTAATGATCCTTCCTCTGAATTTGAATTGCAATGCACTTTGTAAAGTCAGCTTTAATCATTAATTATCTTTCTGATGTTTAGTAATGATTGAAGTGATCAGGGCAGTGATGGCTTACAGATACATATGTACGGGAGCTATAAATAGCCACAGCCGTCCATAACGGTTGTGTGTAATGACCGCTATTCTGTGATGCAGTCAGTTAAATTTAAATTTTTCTTCTTTCTTGCTCATTTCATTGACAGGTCTAATGAGTGGCAGAGTGGGCGCAAGTTTCAATATGCAAACTGATGATTATGGCTGTGTCTAATTGTTCGAGTTGAAATTTCTTTTAATTTTCACCATGAATGAGATTTCTAAAAAAAAAGAATCAGATGTGCGGCTTCACGCTGTACATCTGACAAAAATGAACAGGGAATATTTTTAAATTACTCTTTTGATTGTCAATCAATAACAAAACAACCAGCAATTAATTAATTAAATGATGATTAATCAAATAATCATTTGAGTAATTTCTCAAGCAAAAATGCCAAACATTTACAGGTTCCAGCTGCTCAATTGTGAAGATTTCTTTTGTCTTTTGTAATAGTAAACTGAATATCTTCAATTAATTGATAAAGACAGTAATTTATTTCTAATCTAATAAAAAAAACACCCTAAGCATGACTGAGAATCTGGCAAAGCATTTGCTGCCAACTTTAAGTACTTGACAGTTTTTGATACTCAAAACAACAAAACAAACCTTCAGTCTCGACCTAAAAGTACTTAATTTCGATACCAGTTCCTGACGTTAAGATGTGACAGTGATTTAACTTGCTCCACTGATGCAGTATAGCTAATACAAAAATACATACTGATGTTCCAAAAAGAACATTACAAACAGTTTGAATAGCATAAAAAAATAAATGTTAACTTCTATACCACAATCCAAGATGCTGCTTGATGGCATATAGCAAAGATGATGTTCTGTTGATTGTAACTTGTCTCTTTCATTGTTTTGTTCCATCACAAATGCTCTCAAGGCAGCAAACAATCTTTGTCTACTTCAACCAGCATGTGTGATTGATGTTTCTTTCATAAAGCAAACATCTTTGTATATACTTGACTGTAAACTAAACACTTCAATTCTATGGCAATATTCACAAAAGTGTGGCCACAAAGGCACCACAACAAAGGTAATTTGAATCTGAATACAGGAGTGATGGAAATAGCAAACAAAGGATGTTGGAGTGCCTCAGTTCCTTGTTATTACAAACAACCTTCAGGAAGTAGTGTAAACGTCAAAGCCTCTGTGCCATGAAGTAGGGCTGCAACAAATTATATGAAAGGGTTATTTTTAGTATAGATAAAGATGGCTATTACTTAATAATAAGTAATTACTTAATTAAACAGCATCTTGGTTGGCACACAAAATAAGCAAAGGGAAAGAAGTGAAGGAGACTAAAATGTGGGAAAAGTTTGCCCACGCACACTGACACACAAACACAAGTGTCCAAACACAACTTCACACACCAGTTACACACTTACACACAGAAATATCGCACTGATAGCCAGATACCCAGCCGGCTTGATCTTTGGATTTTATAGAAAAAGCAGGCAATGTACAGTAACATCTTTTTGTCTTTAGAGGATCTTGTGCGGCTCAGCACTGCTTATCAGATGATTCATAACACGTTCCATCTCATCCCTTTTACCCTGAAGGAAATCATTTCAGATTTCTGTGTCTTCCATCCATAACACTGGCTCTGAAAGTCGTTTTCATCACAACCTCCTAATGACTGACCATCAGTCATTTTTCATCATCCCCACAGTGAGTGTGAAGCCTGACATCTCAAGTCTACTAGCTGTGACATACTGGCAAGATGTTGTTTTTTTTTTCCGATGAAATAATGCTGCCAATATCAAAAATCAAATGATAATCTTACGAATTTTCTGAGCTTATTCTGGTTAGTAACACAACAAAAGACAGGAGCAGGGCTCAGTGCTAAGCAGTACTTAGCACTGATTTTATAAACAGCTGTTTTGGCAACAACATGTCTTCGGGATCTCTCGGCTACAAGGTTTAATTTTCAAACAGCATAGTGCCGAGAGCTGCAACAATTAGTCAAGTAGTCGATTAGTTGCTTGAAAGAAAATTAGTGGGCAACTATTTTGAATTGATTAATTGTTTCTGTAGGTTTTCAAGCAAAGATGTCAAACATTTGCTATTAGCAGCTTCTTAAATGTAATGATTTGCTGCTTTCCCTTTCCCCTGTTAATTATGATGAGTAAATGAAGAGTTTTGGGTGATGGACTGTTTGTTGGACAAAAGAAGCAATCTGAACACATCACTTCTCTCTGGGAAATTGTGTTTTTTTTTTTTTTTGGACATTTTAGATGAACCGTTTAACCGATCAAGTGTGAAAATAAATTAATAATCGATCATAATAAAATCATTAGTTGTAATCCAGTAATGCTACTCACTAGCCGACTGTCAGTCCTCAGAAATCAGAGTGCATGAATGCACCACAAAAATCTATCGACTTTCTTGACTGTGTAAGTATGCCAAAGTAAGCATGACAAAAGTATGACAAAACTCAAGCCCATCATGATGTTTGTTTCATTAGCTAAATTAAAATATTTTATAGTAAAAGAATGTTAAAGTTAAGGAGGGTTGGTGCAGCCTCATCTTAAGGACATTGGCTTAAAATCAAATGTTTTAATTCCCAGCATGTGTTTATAGTACATAACCGTTGTATACTTTAAAAAAAAAGATTTTAAAGATGATTTTTTGGGGATTTTGCCTTTATTGTGATAGCACAGTTGAAGATATGACAGGAAAGGGGGTAGAGAGAGAGAGGATGACACACAGCAAATGGGCTGCAGGCGGGAATCCTATGGGCAGCCGCTGCAGAGGACGGGTAGCTTCAGTACATATGGGGCACACGCTCTACCAACTGAGCTATAGGGGTGCCCCAAGAGGGTTTATTTTAAAAGGATATCATCAAAATATTCTGAGATTACCTTGACATTGATCCCAACCAGTGTCACTCTTTTGTCTTTCACTGTGTGTTCATGTCTGTGATGCTGCTGATTGTGAGACTGCAAGTGGACAGTAGGGGGTTTATACAGCAAGATTCAATAGAGAGGACACTTTGATTTTGTTCTGTTTTTGCACAGATATGTCTTTGCTGCCACGGTCTAAATATAAGATGTGTTAAATTAGAGCTAAAAAATTTATCCACATGTCCCTCTCTGTACTTCAAACAAAGACTGTACAATATGTCATCCAACCATGTTTAGAGGCAAAAAGGTCTATACCACTTCCAAATGGCCACACTTGAAGGAAGGGCTGCCCCTTGATAGTTGATCAGTTGAAGCATCAGTTGGAGACAACTGATGCTTCAACTCAGATGAACAACAGATTTTAAGACAAAATTTCAATGAGCTATTATTAATAAGGGGAATCATGAAGATAATTTAACATTAACTGGCACACTTGATAAAAAATAAAACCATGTGACAACATGCACTTATGGTTAACTGATGAGAGAATGTGAGTGGAGTGGTAAGTTTAAGCTTTTGTCTTTTAGCTGCATCATTAAACAGAACAATGCAACAGCATGACAGGCTGTAAACTTTACAAACCAAGTCTCAAAATCATCACAAACCACAAGATTAACTGTGATGGAAGCAGAGAAGGTTGATGAAATGGAGGGAAGCTTGAAGCTGGACAGCAGCTGAGTGCTATCAACAGCCTGGCAGGAGAGATGCTCTGCAGTGTGCTTGTGCTGTAACAGTGCACTCTTCAGTAGTGTTGTCACAGTACTAGAATTTCTAATTTCAATATAATGCCTTTGAAAAATATTGATATTCAATACAATTTTCAATACCACTGTGAAAAATTAGACTCAGCATTAATGACATAAAATGTTATATTTGTATTAAAAGATAAATATAATAAGGTTATAATATGACAACAGACATAGCAAATGAGACGAGTGACAGGAAGACGGCAGCACTGAGAGTAGGTGAGAGTGGGTGGGACTGTGGGCAGTGCAGCAGTGTGTGCCAACTTGCTTATGGAGAGGAGAGCAAGTGAAAAAATGCAACTGGCACTGGATTATTGGTACTGCAAAAAATAACTATTCAGCCTCTCCTCAAAGGCATTTCTTGGTGTTGCACTCAGTCGTAGATATGAACAGTGACAGAAGCTGATGTGAGAAAAATGCAATCCAGCAAGCACTTTGACTGAAGCACACTGAAGCTTTTACACTGGTTACAAGTACATACTCAGATAGATTGTGAGACCATCACACAAGTGGACAGGAACTTCTTGTGACAGCACCACTGAGCCATTGTGCACCACTACATGTAAACAGTAATTTAAGAAAACATTCCTTGCATGTGCAAATAAGGTGAAATTTAATGCAGGTCCAGTATTTGTGCGTGTATCAGCATGTGTGTAGGAGGTTTGGTTTGCCCTCAAGCATAGTGAACAGACCTATCAGGGGTCTCCTTGCATGGACATCATGCTTTTAATGGGAAGTCATAGGATGTACAAGACCATAGTTGAGCCTGATCTGAATTTTTAGCCACGTGAATTCCAAGCGCTCAAGGTTTTTGAGTCATCGCCAATTTGTGCTGTCCTACAAGTTCCCCTATTGAGTCAATGTCCAATTCTGGTCAGTCTTGGTCAGCCTAAAATTCTCTGTTGACATTCCCTGGTCACAGAGTAGATTGAAACTTCCTGAGAAGTCAGAGCCAAGACTTGTTATTCAGTGGAGTAATTGTGACTAGCTTTAAAAATGATGCCGTATTTGGTCACAGTGCAAATCATAGAAAAGTGGCATTTTAGTTTGCAGAATTGTATTATAAGATTCCAAAAATATGCAATTTCCAAACTGATACATCAACATTATTCTTAAATGGTGTGAATGAGTGATTAAAGAAAGGTTGAGTTCACCAATTTTTTGCATTTTTAATTTTCTGTCAGATACAAAGTCCAGAGCTGTCATACAGGTCATGTCAGATAGTGTCCTTTAGGGCTGAATCATTTTGAAAAGATATCTAATTACGATTATTTTGACTGATATTGCAATTGCGATATGATTTGCGATATTAGATATTACAGGTGATTATAACTTTTTACATTATTGTTATTATTATTATTATTTTGATTTAAAAAAAAAAAACCCTGTTAAAATTACTTTATGTGATTTTTTTTTTTTAGCATGAATCTGTACCAAATTAAGATGAAAGATTTAAGTCTGTACATCTGATTTGTAGGACAGGACCTCTCTGCCTCACGACATTCATTAATTTAAAAGTATATAGTTCAGTAAAGCAAAATTCTCTGACTTCATACACTGTGTACATTTGCTACATCCAGTATATACAAACTCAAAAAAGGAAATAGTCTTACATAATACATTTCCTTATTAAATGTTCGTATTCATTCCTTATTAAACGGAAAAATAAATGAATTAGTAAATGGAAAAATACAGCTGTACATCTTCAGGGGAGTTTCACTGAGATAAGTACTTTCTTTTCATGAACACCCTGATTAAATTCACACAGTTACTCTTGCACACCTGGAAGCTGCCCAGTACAACCATAGTCTTATCTGTCGGCCACTGTGCAGGTCCACTGGAGCGGTTGGGGTTAAGGGTCTTGCTCAAGGGCACCTCAGTGGTGGTAATGAGGGAGGGCCAAGTGCTGCTCTTTCGCTTTCCCCACCCAGATTTATACTACCACTCAGAACCGCCCAGTCCCAAGCTTGCTTCTCAAACCTTTAGCCTGGCTGCTTTCAGCAAAAATTATGTTGATTCCAGTGATTCTTTGTCCATCCGTCTGTCTCTATGGTTTTTGTTATCTTTTTTTATGTCACTGTCTTCCCTCATTGGCTTGAGATGATTACAATTAAAATACAACAACTTTAATTTCAAGGTGAAATCAAAAACTAGTTTGTTTTACAGTATGACTATTTACGTGCTTATATTATCATGACGGTGGCTGTTTGGCAGCAAAATGCAGTGATTGATAGCAACTTTCCAAGACACACAGACAGAGGCTGAACAAATAAGGTCAAGTTAAGTGTTTTGAAAAAATCCACTTTGAGTAGAGGTCACAGTGTGGGAGGTTGGGTTTCTATTCTCAGTCATTTGACTTTGGAATCTGGCCTCCCTAATGGCTTTAATCATGTTATCCCGTTGTTTTCTCAGGCATCACTAACCCCACATATCATGTTGGAGAAAAGACTGTTGTTCTTCACTGAAAGTCTGTGGGTGGGGTGGGGTCACAAAAACATTGGCTTGAGCTGTTTTGTAAAATTTGGTAATGAGAGCTCTGCATGCATCTTGTACATTTTGTAACAGGAACAGTTACAAATTGTCGTGCTCCTGCTCGAACCTACATCCATTTAATAATGGCCATTTTACACCAGCGGAAGAATCTAATATTACATTTGGAAGCGCAAGGTATGAATAGAAATGAGTCATTCCCTACTCTGCTCAAAAACCTCATTTTAATTTAGCACTTGGTGTGTCACTGCTGAGAAATGGGAATACAGAGGCAATAAACACACTCTGCTGAATTAACAACTAATGCTGAGGTGCCGTCTGTCTGTCTGTCTATCTATTGATCTGTCTATTTAATATTGTGTTTGAATTTTCTCACTTATCTTGTGATGACTTTACAGAGAAAACTATGTCTCTACATGCTAGAATAGAGAGAATCCTTGTTTAACCCATAATTTAGTTAAAAGGTTATTACAAATATCCTGGGTGTCTCAAATATATTGCTTTCAAGAACAGAAGTGCAAACTGACAGAACTTTTGCTCATCATTGTCAGAGGCACATAACATATGTGGTATTGCAGTAAACAGCAAAGTGAAAAATAGTGTCTCACATTCATCCACATATACACACATACAAGTTCTATTCAGTGGGAGCAGTTCAGAGGTCCAGTTCAAGGAAACTTGGAATTAGGCTTGTGTTGATTGATGAGCAAATCTAACATCATCAATCGCTGATGCTGATGCTGATGCTGATGCTGATGATGTATAATTTATTTATCTATTATGGAGAGTGGTAAAATACCATCAGTCTGAAGTGTTGGTCTGTCAGTTACAAACTTAGTATGCGTTTTGCATTTAGAACAGGAATCTCATATAGTCACCTATGCTGTAGTAGAAAACAGCCTCTTCTCTGCTTCCTGCAGTGTATTTTCCACGTGTTGTTGCTTTGAATGTCTGACAAAGGGCTCTTACAGCCCCTGCCTGCTGTCAGTCAGCTCTGACAGATTGAATTTCTGCTCTTACAAAATACAGACAAGTGACCTTTTAGGTTTGTGAATTTGCGTTGAAACTTCATCAACTATTATCAGACTGAAACTATCCAGAACTGCCATGTGCGCTAGTTACCACCTGTTTCTCACAATGAGAAATTGATATGGTTTGTTTTGTTTTACAGTCTGGCGTGAACGAGTCTGCCAGTCCGCATCGGTTAAATCCTACTGTCATCGACTCTAGTTTGTGAGAAATGGCACCAACCCTTTTCCCTGAAGGTTGTTATTTTATGTTATAAAAGTGCATTAATATTAATGATGTCCTATCATCAGGCAAACTGTCACCGCTATATATAAAACTAGGAAACCTTGTATGTGCAGCACCACACAGCTGCGTCTCCCTGATGGTGAGTGACAGTTCTTAAGTGTCACTGAGTTGTAACTGTTAGTGCACTGAGATCACAGTTAAATTATTCATAGTAAGAACTCCGAATTAAAGGACAAAATATATCATTGATACATGCCCTCCAGAGCGACAAACATTTGTGTTTTCTGATCTGATGTCACCATCAAGATGACATTAAAATGATTGTCTTACATTACACGGCTAAGGTTAAGGTTTTGGCACAAAAACGACTTGGTTAGGTTTAGGAAAAGATCACGAGTTGGGTTAAAAGAACTACTTGGTGATGGTTAGGGGACCTTTGTCATTATTGTTGCAATAATAACTACTTCGTTGAGGTTATGAGATGATCATGGTCATGCATAAAACCAGCCAATGAAATAGAACACACTTTGAGGCCTTTCACTAAAGACTTTTTCACTAAACAGAAACATGTTGTTTTTCTGCATTTCACATTTTGTCTTTTTCTGCCAAAATGACTAACGAGCTCACCTATTGTAACCTAGTTGTACCTAGATTTAATCTGATTATTCACCACAACACTGCATCCCTTGGGGGTTGTACAATACATGTCAAAAAGGCAGGTTAGATATGTAATTGTCCCACAAAACATCTTGTAAATGCCTTTATTTAAACTGTCTTCACCTGTACAGTTTTGTATAAAAGTTTGATGTGACAACTTTTGTCAACAGCTGTTCAGGATAACAACTGTTATGTTTTGTTGTTGCAGGGTAACACAAAGCCAAGCGGCTGTAGCATAGGTAGACATTGAGTTTCTGTCAGGTTTGCTCAGTTTCACCAATGTGTCATGTTGTTTATTTTGTCCCAAGTTTTCTGCTGCTGTTAAAATTGAATTACTCTCTCAGATAAAAAAAATTACTTGTCTATCACTGGCTACGTTTACATGCACTCAAATAACCCGTTCATAACCGGAATATTAGCAATAACCCGGTTGCGCACGGCCATGTAAACACCAGTAACCCTTTTTAAAAACCCGAATAAGACCCCTGGGTTACTCCTTTTCTAACCCGAATATTTGGTCATGTATACGCCTGTCGGGATATCCCTATCGAAAGGAACATTCATTTGTGTTCTGCACATGTTCTATTCGCAAGGAATCTTGGTCTTTTGAGTACAGGAATACAAGAAGAAGCAGTGTTAATTTTGTCAACTAAAACTTAAACGAAAATTCATTACTTCTGGGTTAAATAC
>JAJHUR010109819.1:1442-15414 GCA_027495735.1 Lutjanus campechanus | reverse complement strand
ATCTTTTATGTTGCTTTTTGTCCAGTTACATTTATTTGGTCTTTTTACTTTTTTCCATCTAGTTTCGTCTTTTTCATCTGTTACATCTTTTTCATCTTGTTATGTCTTCGACGTTATATTTTGATATTTTGTCTTTTTTCATCTTATGTCTTTCACGTCTTTTTTCGTCTACGTCTTGTTGTTGTGTTTATTTTGTCTTTCAGTCAGTTTAAAAATCACCAGTTAAAAAGTTGTTCAGACTCAACAAGATGATAAAAGTATTGTTGGTTGCTAGGTAACAGGAAGAAAAGTTGATAAGCAGCATTTATGTTTCTAGAAGTTAGATTTGTTTCATTAATTCCCAGAAGAAATCTTCTATTTTTCATCTTGTTATCTTAAGACTTAAGATGATAAAGTGTCTGTAACAGAACCACAGACATCAGGAGCTGAGAGGTGTCTCCGTCCCCTCAGAGCTCCGTATTAAACATCTACAGCCTCACATGAGTTCATCTTTCATGACGACTGTCCCCGAACCCTTTAAATCAGATTCAAGTTTAAAGTTGTGCATAATTAGGGGCGTGGCCTCTTTGAGTGACAGGCGGGTGCCGTCACAGGTGCTGCTTCATTCAGCCGCCTCAGCTCCGCCCACCCCTGACAGTCGGCCGAGTCGGGCGCTGACGAGATGCAGACGGGCGGAGACACGTGTTTTCTAGCAGTGATGTCAGCAGTGATGTCATGAAGTACCTGCAGGTCGGTCAGAGGCATCTTGGTCATACAGAACTCGCAGCTCGTCTCTCGGTGTTTACATTTCCAGCTCAGGTGGTCGGGAATCTCCTTCCTCATCATCCGCTCTTTACATTTACCCAACGGACACGGAACCTCGAAGAACGCACACACGTTCAGGTGGTCCTGCAGACAGACAGGTGAGACACAGACAGACAGGTGAGAGACAGACAGGTGAGAGACAGACAGACAGGTGAGACACAGACAGACAGGTGAGACACAGACAGACAGGTGAGAGACAGACAGACAGACAGGTGAGAGACAGGTGAGAGACAGACAGACAGACAGACAGACAGGTGAGAGACAGACAGACAGGTGAGACACAGACTGAGGAGTCCTTTTTTTCTAGAATGGTGGTTACTGGTGGTGTTTAATAAAGGACAGCCCACAGCCAATCAGAGAGCAGCACAGTGTCACATGGTGTCTTGCTCACAGGTATCTGCTGCAGACTCATCTGCTCCTGGCAGCCGTTTGCTTCACTGCGACAGTAAACCTTCAGCGCCATGATCTCCCGATGGCAGCAAACGTCTCGGAAGATCTGAAACACAAAGAACCGATCAATAATCGACCAATAATCGATGAGGACAGCCTAATCTCTGCTGTGATGTCACTTCCTGCCCACCTTGTCTTTGAACAGAGGCTCCATGTCAGCGGGACATACCGGGTTCGAATGACTGCAGGAGGACAGAGGACATGAAGTTACTGAAGACAAACAACGTACGTCCGTGTCCTCCTCGTGTTTGGACATATTGATCTCATAACTGACGAGACTGTGACAGGATCAATTATCAATTAAAATGATCAACAGATTAATCAACAATGAAACTGATCTACAGTGAAGAGTCTCTGGGTTTTGGTTGGACAACAGAGGACATTTGAGGACGGTGAAAACTGTGATGAACATTTTTCACACATTTTATAAACTAATTGATTAATTGATTAATTGTGAGAATCGTTGGTTGCAGCCCTGCTTCTCTTTAAGCTGAAAGGTGACGTAACACACACCTGGAGACCGGTCCACCTGTCCACCTGTCCCTGTGCGTGTCTCACCTGAGGATGTCGTTGATGCAGCTCTGACAGAAGCGGTGTCCACACTCGGTCTGGCGGGGCTGACACAGGACCAGCCTGCAGGCCTCGCAGCAGTATTTGGCTTCTGGAGTTTCTACGAAGTGATCTCTGAATCCTCCGTGAAGAGGCAGGAAACCTGCAGGGACACCTGGACACAGAGACACACCTGAGCTCAGTCAGCCTGGACACAGAGAGTCTGATCACAGCAACATCTGGTGGACGTTTGAGGAACCGCAGCTGACTGGACCTGAACGTAGCTAATTAATTAATACAACTCTGAGCCAATCACGGCGCAGGGCTGGGACCAGCTGATGATGTGGGTGTTTACCTTGTGAAGCGGTGGGGTCGCTGGGAGGCCAGGGATTGGCTGGGCGGTGAGAGGGCGGCGTGATGGGTGAGACCACGGAGAGGGGTGTGGCCAGGGAGGGCGCCACCTGCTGGAGGGGAATCTGCACCTCCCTCCCGTCAGCACTCCTCCCCGCTGACATGACCTGAGCAGGTAAACAAACAGTGACACCCGTCAGCTGATCGATGCCAGTCTGCACGTGTTCAGTGGACGCCAGCAGAGGGGCGTGGCCAAGTTAACAATACTTAAAATCACAACAAACTGTGACGCGTTCAGCACTTCAGCTTCAGATGACGCAACAGTCACAAAAAACAAAAACAGAAAACAAACCACAAAATCCTGGAGGGACTGAAAACTGCAAATCAATAACAGTCCATGTGAGTCCAAATAATCAATATTAGAGATTTTCTCTGCATGTTTACACGTCCTCAAATGTCTCGACTTGTCCTCAACTCAAAGATCTTCAGTTTACTGTCAGAGAGGAAATATTCACATTTAAGAAGCTGAATTCGGACTTTTCTTCTTTTAAAAAATGACTCAAACTGATTCATCGATTATCAAAATATTGACAATTAATTTAATAATTGATTACTCATTCCAGCTCTAATGTGCTCTGAGAGGTGGAAGCAACTAAAAGTGACAAAACTGCAGGGATACTGTGAATGAGATTATTCTGATCAATAATCATCAGAAATGTGGATATGATGACTCAGAGGGTCAGAAGATCAATAAGAGAAAATAAAATCATTTTACTGAAATGCAGCGTTTTAAACCAGAAGACGAGACTGAATCACAACAGTCATCACCGAACCACAGGAGAACAAACAGACAGAATCAGCAGCTGCTGTGTTCTGATTGGTTCAGGTGTGAGTCAGGAGGCGGAGCTCTGATAAGGAGGCTCAGTTCAGTTCAGACACCATCTGAGGTGGAGGTGAGGACGGAGCCGTAGAAGGGACACGATCTGCACCCGGCACAGATTTATGTCTCCGACATGTTCCCAGACGTAGATCTCACCTGGGACAGGTACAGACTGTCTCCTGTCTCACCTGGGACAGGTACAGACTGTCTCCTGTCTCCTGTCTCACCTGGGACAGGTACAGACCGTCTCCTGTCTCACCTGGGACAGGTACAGACTGTCTCCTGTCTCCTGTCTCACCTGGGACAGGTACAGACCGTCTCCTGTCTCACCTGGGACAGGTACAGACTGTCTCCTGTCTCCTGTCTCACCTCACCAGACCTTCAGTCTGTCTGTGTCTTAATCTGCACGTCAGTCTTTAAAACACAGTCAGAACTTTTCAGAACAACAGAACAATAATAATCTGTGGAATTAATCTCAAAATAACTAAATGTGTCAGTTTGTTAGTTCGGAGACGGATCGTCCTCATCCTGAGGACATCAGACACACGACTCACACAAGTCTGAGAAGATTCAGAGACATTTATTGATTAAACAGGGGACAAACTTTAACCTCCACCTTCCAAAATAAAAGTGAAAATGAAGATGATGAATTATCATGTGTGGACAGACGTCAGTGTCCACCTATTTTACTTCATGATCATTATTATTATTATTATTATTATTACTTTCTCTCTCGTTGTTTTCTTCTGGTTTTCAGTTTAAAATCCTGCTGACAGATTTTCATTTGATTTCAGAATTTAAGTTAAAAAATGATGAAAAATAAAAAACAGCAGCTGAAGTTTCTTTATGTCGACGCAGAAGAAAACTGAAGTGAGCAAAACACAAAGAGACGTGACCTTTGACCTTTATCATGACCAAACAGAATCAGCTGTTCACACACACACACACACACACACACACACACACACACACACACACACACACACTTCCTCTGTGTGACATCACCACAGACTCTGATTTACTGACCAGATTTCAAAATAAAAGCCCTGCTGGCCTCCAGTGTCTCTGTGGATGTTTGATGTTTTTGTCAGAGTGTGAATGAAGCCGCTCGCTCGGTTACCACGGCGATCACATGATTCACTGCGGCTGCAAGATGGAACTTTAAAAAAAAGACAAAAAGCGATTGATTGATTAATTGATCCTGTCACAGTCTCGTCAGTCCAAACACGGACGGACGTCTCAGCAGAACCCGTCAGCTGATTCTAGATAAAACTCTTGGAATAAAAAAAAGTTCTCTGCAGAACCTCCTGGTTGGATTCTTGATAGCACCCTTAGAAAGACAGAAAGGATCTGGACAGAACTAAGTGGAACCATTGCACCATAAAAGGGTTCTCTGCAGAACCTCTCACAGGGGGTTCTAGGTGAAACCTTTCACAGATGGTTCTAGATATAATTCTTTATGTTGGGTTCTAGGTAGAACTTTTTGAAAGGGTTCCAAATGAACTTTTATAAGAAGTTCCAACAGGAACCAAAAATGGTTCTCCTGTGGGGACAAGCTGAAGAACCCTATATGGTTCTGGTTCTCAGCTTTATTTCTCAGGGTGTGTGTAGCGCTGTCAGAGAACGTGGAACCCGTTGCTGTGGAGATAAACTCTGATCTGTCTGATTAATGGATGTATTGATCAGTCAGCTGTTCTCTCCTACAGCTCGTAATAAACTGACGAGTCATTTCAGCTTCTTCAAACGTTTTCAACATTTTTACAATTTTCTGACGTTTTATGGACCAAAACAACAAATCAATTAGTGGAGAAAATGATCAACAGATCTATTGATCATCTGTGATCAATCAACAGATGTGGTGAAGACATGTGGATAAAATAAGACGTTCCTTCATTAGTCCCACAACGGGACATTTTGGACTCCAGGTTTAAACCTAATTAATCAATTAATCGAGACAATAACAGACAGATTAATCAATAATGAAAATAATCATTAGTTGCAGCCCTTCTTACACTCTGTTGAGAACATTTTCACCTCGTCACCTTTCTGACAGACAGGAAACTACTGTTACATCAAATATCTCCACAAACCAAACTCCAGTCAGAAAATCACTCGTTTTATCTCAGAGGACTCAGGAGCTGCTGCCTCAGTCTGACCCCCCCCAACCCCCCCATCTGTGTGTGTGTGTGTGTATGTGTGTGTGTGTGTATGTGTGTGTGTGTGTTTGTGTGTGTGTGTGTGTCTGTCTGTCTGTGTGGAAAATCCCTGTCAGTTCTCTGAACTTCTGCCTCATTTGTTCAAAGTGAAACTTCACCTGATGCAGTTTTCACTTCAGCTTGGACACTCGGGACACTTGGACACTTGGACACTTGGACACTTGGACACTGGGACACTCCGGGACACTCGGGACACTTGGACACTGGGACACTTGGACACTGGGACACGGGGACTCATTACTGGAATCTTCCACAGACGAGATTTTGATTGTTTGGTGCAAAAATAAATAAATCAGTAGTTTTGTAGTTGAGGTTTTGTTCAGCAGGTTTCAGTAAAACAGAGTCCAGGCTGCCTGAAGCTGCCACGACTCCACTGTTATCCTGCATGTTCATGTTCTTCTTCTTCTTCTGAGGAAATCCTACTTCCCCTGCATGAAAAATCACCAAACTTTGCACAAAGGTCCAGTCCCGTGCCAGATGTCCTCAGCTGCAAAAACAGACCAACAGTCCTGATGGTGGCGCTACAGCAACCCTCGAAAGTTCAACATTTAGAAAATTCACAACAAATCAACCATACGTGCTGCAGATTTAATGTCGCCCCAAATACTGAAGAAACGTTTGTACATTTAAACCTAAATGATGAAGTCCATCTCTCTGAAACTTATTAAATCATCTCCTCACACAACTTCAGACTGTCCGACACAAACCATCCACACACATTTTTGATTTATGGAAAATGGAGCCTACAGTGCATCAAAATGTTTGACTGTAAACTGGATTATAAACATATAACTGCTAATTCTTGCTGAATACATTTTCTCTGTTCATTAAAAAAAGACAAAATGTTGGAGTCATGGTCGATGAAGTTTGGAATTTTTTACAGCATTTTGAATTTGACATTTTGAAACATCAGTTTTTCACTTATGGAGCCAATAAATCATTGTGAAAAACAAAAGACCAACATCTCCAGGCTGTCGAGGTGCAATTTGTGTATTTTGGGATTTTTGTCCTGATAACTGAATTTTTGGCAGCTTGTTTGAAATCTGCCTTTACATCCTAACAGCTGCTGACAGGTGACTGACTGAGTCAGTCTGTGAAGCTGCAGGTGATGTTTCTGTTTGTCAGTGAGACAGAAGACGACCTCAGTCTCAGCTGAGGCAGAACACACGTTCTCATGTTAAAGTTCTATGTTCCGGCTTCATGCTGTGTTTCACAGAGAGACAAATACTCTTTATCAACACTTTGATCTCTGCTATCAATCATTTCATTATTGATTAGCATTCCAGTTATTTTCTATCTTAAATGTTTGTCTATAAAATTATGTAAAATTCATATTATCAGTATCCACAAACATCCCACTGTGTCTGACTAAAGGTCCAAAACCAACACTGATAAACACACCTGAAACAATCAATCAGCATCAGATAGTTGTGGATTAATTATGTGTTTGACTTATTGATTTATTGACTAATCACTGCAGCTGTAGAATTCATATAATGAGCTTTTAAACATTAGTTTTCTTTTGTTAATTAGGATGATTCTTGTGTCAGAAATGAAGAGTTGGAGTCTCACCTTCATCTTCCTGAACTCTGTGATTATGATTAAAACTGTGACGTGTTTGATGGAAAAGATCATTTTTACTGAGAAAATCAAATCATGATGATGTGACATCTGTCGACTTCTTTCACCTGGAGAACAAGATTTTTATCAGAATCTTCAAAACATTCTGATTCTGATTCTGCACTCGGCCGTAATGTGATTTTGATAATATTGTGATTATTATTCAGCCCCGAGTAAAAAAAAACAAAATACAAACTAATCAAACTAATTGATGAGATTCCTCAGTTCAGTCCGCAGCAGCTGGAATATTTGTTCAAGGAGAAACTATCAGAAAATCATTTTAAATGAAATATTGTGATGCTGCAGAGGCAACACATCATTCAGTGATTCCCAAACACTGGCTCGTGACCCACTGGAGGGTCACAGGAGATTTTCTTTGGGTCACCAAATAAATAAAAGACTTCAGATTTATATCTGCAGCACATCTTTTATTAAAGAATTTAAAATGTGTGGATTGTTTGACTGATGAGACAAAAATAAGAATTAATTTCACCTAAAATCACTCTTAGTTTAATTTGAGGGAATCTTACTTTAAGTTTCATTTCTGAGCTCAAAACTTTTCTTTTTAAAGAACTTTTAAAGTTTTGTTGAAATAATTTTTCTTCTTTAGATAAACTTGAATCTTTAAATTTTAGAAACCATAAAAAATGATATAAATATTATTGAGTAAACTCGTCAAAGTGAAAGTAAATAACGGTGAATATTTAACTGACGAGACTGTGACGGATTAACTGATCAATTAATCGTTTTGAGTCATTTTTGAATTTTTGATTTCAGAAAATATCAATAAATAAAACAGCAAAATCACTTTAATTTGTTTTTCAGAGAAAATGAAAATAATGATGTCAAACTTTTATAAATCAAATCTAACATCAGTCACAGTTCTGACACGTTTCCCCTCTGATACACGATGAGCAGATGAAGAACAGGAAGATATCATTTTACATCATCATCATCATCATCATCATCATCATCAGTCCTGCTGTGAGACAGAAGGAAACATGATGAAGTCTCCTGATGAACAGCTGATGGTTCATAAAAACTCTTTACAATAAATGATTATTTATCCTCAGTTCACTGAACTCACGTGTTTAAGTTCAATCAACTCTAAATTATTTACAGTTAAAAGTTTTGTGTTTGTGGGTGAATTAAAAAAAAAAAGTGTTGAAGACGTGAACATGAATGATTATTATGGACGTCCGTGTCCACTAATCGATCAGTTGTTTGGTCCATAAAAAGCCAGAAAATATTGATCAACTAGTAATTAATAAAACTTAGACAGGAGGAAGTAAGAAGTGACTTTGGGAAGAATTCTGACCGAAGGTCCCGACGAGACGAGGGACAAAAAACAATGTTGAACTCTGCTTGGACACTCGATCACTCAGAGACTTGGACACTTAAAACACTCAAACACTCGGAGACTCGGACACTCGGACACTCGGACACTTGGGAAGGCCTGACCTGTGACATCAAATGTGTGACATCATCAGGAGACGTTTTGAAGACGTCAGACTGAAGGGTTAGAATAACAGAGAACCTTCACGTTCTGCAGGGGAACATGTTCTGTTCCTCAGTAACATGTCTTTAACCTGTTCCTCCTGCTGAAAAGCCTTTTTGTCCCTCCAACAGACCCGTAGTTTGACTGAGCGGTTACTGACGTAACCTGAGCTCTCTGAGGTGACTTTATCGTTCTCAAATCACTGATCAATTATTTTAACAGACGAGCTGACAGACGTGTTCAAACTGTCGTCATGACGTCAGCGTTTAAAGATCCAATATCAAACACTCAAATATAATAATACAAAAATAACAAGATAATCAAAATAAAACACATTCAGGGTGGAAGAAAATATTGATCCAGTTGATTTTATGTTTCCTGATACTGAATCAATTTTTTCTTTCAATCTCAGTGATCGAAGATAAAGAATCAGACACAGACCCTGAAACTATAAACTCATTCAGGAATATTTATGTGGAAATATTATAAAACATGATCAATAATTTAATCAAAGAAATAAACACTGAGAACATTTGAAATAAATAAAAACAAATAAACATCAGGACTGTTCAGGATCAGTCAGATGATGAATATTTTAATCCTGCAGGTGTCAGTTTGCTTCTCAGTATTTACACGAGAGTTACAACGATTCATTGATTACTGATTGATTATTGAATTAATCGCAAACTATTTTGACAACCGATTAATTGTTTTGAGTTATTTTTTTATTTAAAAAGAGAATTCTCTGATTTCAGCTTCTTAAATGTGAATATTTTCTGGTTTCTTTGCTCTCTGACAGGAAACTGAACATCTTTCAGTTGTGGACATTTTTTGGATCAAACAACTGATCGATTAGTGAACAAATTATTGGCAGATTGATCACTGGTTGAAACAAAGGTGTGAAGATGTGAGAGCAGGTGGAGGACGTCTGGACCTTTTTCTTTTTTTAACTGTTGCATCTTTTATGTTGTTGTTTTTTATCTTGTTGTGTCTTTGTTGTTGTTTTTGTTGTTTCTCGTCTCGTTCCATCTTTTTCATCTTGTTCTTGGTTTTTATATTTCAACCCGTCGTGGTTGTGACAGGATGAATTAATAAATGGATCAGATGAGACATTTGAGGACTTTGACAAACACAGACGGACATTTTTCACCATTTTCTGACATTTTATGGATCAAACAGAAACGACTCAACAGATAAATTGATTAACTCACTATAGATCCACTTTTCATAGATAATAAAGACTAATAAATACTAAATAATCATTCCAGAGTGTCTCTATCAGTCAGTTTAAAACACAAACAGAAACACTTTGATCAGAAACAGATTAAAATCATCAAATAATCAAAAATCAAAGGTCTGTTTTTCTGTTTCAGGTCAAACTGAATCTTTCATTTACTTTCACTCTGAGTTTGATTATTCACGTCTGAGTGTGTGTGTGTGTGTGTGTGTGTGTGTGTGTGTGTGTGTGTGTCAGATTTAACGAACACTTCTATCACACTGAACTCTTTGATTCTTCAGTTATTGATCAGTTATTGGTGATCGATTTCTCTGAATCTCTGATGTAAACACACTGATGCTAACACACTGTTAGCATCTTTAGCTTCTCTGCTGTTTGTCCCACACACACACACAACACACACACACACACACACACACACACACACACAGCTAGCTGTAGCATCTGTTGTAATTCCCTCCACACACACTCAGCTAACATGTTCTCCTGATGTTCTCCTGGTGTTCTGCTCGGGTTCTGTGGACTCACATGAATCTGCTCTCAGGCCACAGCTCGGCTCCTGTCTCCTGTCTCCTGGTGTCCTCCTGCTGTCGGTCTGTCTCCTGTCCGGGATTCAAACCGTCCTCCCGCCGCTGCCTCGGAGCCTCCGGGCCTCAGGTGGACTCCTCATGGTCCGGGTTCAGGTTCTGTGTTCTCCGGGTTCTCCGGGTTCTGTGTGTGTGTGTGAGAGAGAGACAGAAGTGACTGGGATCCAGTTCAGAGATCCAGCGGGGAGGACTGGGCTGATCACACTGGAAACCCCCTCCGCTGCTTCCGCCCAGGAAATCCCCCAGCTGCCCGGAGACAGGAGCGGCCACAGGGGGCGCTGTGACGCACGCGGCTCCGGTCTGCGGCACAGGGAATGGGGCGGGGTCTGACGTGGGCGGGGCTTAACGTCTGACGAGAGAGGCGGGGTCAATGTTAGCCTATTAAAACAAATAACACCATCTGCTGGACGAAAGAAGGAAACACAACAGACGGAACAACTTTACAATAATTCAATGTATTAATAAAAAATATTGATACAAATGAAATGAAACACAAATATTTTAAATAAACATTTTTATTAAGAAGTACAAGATATATATTTGTACTTAACTAAATATGATAGAATTATATATAAACAGATTTCCACTGATTAAGTGCATCAATATATTTTGAATGAACTTATGATCTATTTTTAGATACACTTTGTTTTATTTAACATGTGTAATGTGGTGCTGCTACACAGAGCAACACACTCCACTGATATTCTGTTAAGTCTTTTTAAGAATAAAAGAAACTATTTTTTAAAATCATTCTTAAATGCCACAAACTTAATATTGATATCTGGGTTCATTTTACATGTTAATAACTGGGTTCTTAACCATTTTAGCGCTGATATCTGAGATCTTAACCATTCTTACAGTCATGTTGCAGCACATTGCCTTTTATATTTACAATTTTATTTTATTAGAACATAAATATTAGCAGCTTCAGATGCTCAGAAACATCCCAAACCACTGAAATAATTAGATTTTAAAAGTTACTCGGAACATCACTAGTGCACCGTAATATAATAATAAATGTTGTAAATAAATAATAATAAACATCATTATCAGACTGAGCATTTGATCATATTTCTCAATATTCTGTTTTTTAAAGTTAAAGTGATCAGATCAAATCTGTCTTTTGCTTTGATGAAAACACGTCCAAATATCAAATATGTATACATATACACTGCCCGTCCAAAAAAAAAGTCGCCACCAAAAAAAAGGTCATACACTCTAATATTTCGTTGGACCGCCTTTAGCTTTGATTACGGCACGCATTCGCTGTGGCATTGTTTCGATAAGCTTCTGCAATGTGATGATTTATTTCCATCCAGTGTTGCATTAATTTTTCACCAAGATCTTGCATTGATGATGGTAGAGTCTGACCGCTGCGCACAGCCTCCTCCAGCACATCCCAAAGATTCTCAATGGGGTTAAGGTCTGGACTCTGTGGTGGCCAATCCATGTGTGAAAATGATGTCTCATGCTCCCTGAACCAGTCTTTCCCTATTTGAGCCCGATGAATCCTTTCTTTGCTTGACGCCAATAATTTGACCCTTCGACCACAGGATAAGTCTTCTGAAATGGTTGTTTAAGAAATGAGAAGCTACTCACTGCAGTTGCCAGCTGAAACATTTTAATCACTGCAGTAATTATACAATGGAAGGATCTTACCTATTTGCTTAGTTAAATCCAGACGGTGACCTTTTTTTTGGACGGGCAGTGTATATATATATATATATATATATATATATATATACACATATACATATATACATCATCTCACCAAATATCTGTAGAACTAAAACTAGTTATAACTCTTCTGACTCGACAACAAGAAAACTTTAGTTTTCCTTCTCAGGGCAGAATTGGTGTTCTCACAAAATATTAACAAATAAAATGTTTGATCAATAATCATCAGTAATGACTAAGTGGGTACAGACACATTATGGAGCAGCTAGAACAGGAAATGACATCACTTTCCTGTAGCCTTCTTCTCTTGTCTGCTAAACATTAGCATATTAGCATGCTGACGATTTTAGCATCACGGAGCAGCTAGCATGACCGTTGGATGTTTATTATTGTGACTCAGATATCAAAGGAAACTTGTTTAAAATGAATTATTGAAATTAATTTTTTGTGTATTAAAATTTAAAAAGCGCTCAGATGTTTCTGTAATATCTGAATCAAAGTTTGTGTTTGATAAAAGTAGCTTCAGTTAAAAAAAAAAGAAATCAAACATTGAAATAAGACTCTGTGATTCCTGTCAGCGCAGTGAAACACTTGATTTACACATGAAGTAACTTTGTTTCCTGTTGTTTCTGTTTCCTCGTCTTTATTTTGATTATATTAAATATTTTGATTATATTTAATGTTTGAACGTTCAGAAACCAACAAACACAAGTTTTAAAAAAGAGATGAAACTGACAAAGAGAGAAATTGATTTATTGATGAACTTTGGTTTTATTGTCACTCCGCAAAAAGATCATAAAATTCCTAAAACAGGATGATGTCATCAGGAAGGACAGGACACGCCTCCTACCTGAGTGACATCATCCAACATGGCTGCGTCAATTCACCCCCCAAAACAAGTTCCTCCAAGCACGCACGCACGCACACACACACACACACACACACACACACACACAGAAAGAAGAAAAATGATTAAAAACAGAATATATCAGAAAATAAAATGACAAAAACAGGTCCCATCCACTCTTTGATTGACAGGTCAGGTCTGATTTCTGATTGGTCCAAAGAGAGCAGTGATGACAGACAAAACACAAACCTCATACCTGATCAATTAAGTCCAATAGACTAACTGATAAACTGAGAAAATAAAATAAAATAAATTGCATGATAAAAGCAGAGGGGCGGGGTCAAAGGTCAGAGGTCAAACAGTCTCAGGAGGCCTGAGGCTTCTGGGAGTCCACCGGAGAGGACGAGCCCTGCAGCAGAGAGCACAAACACAGTAGAGTCACAGCAGAGTCACAGTAGAGTCACAGCGGATCCACAGTAGAGTCACAGTAGATCCACAGTAGAATCACAGCAGAGTCACAGTAGAGTCACAGTAGATCCACAGCAGAGTCACAGTAGAGTCACAGCAGAGTCACAGTAGAGTCACAGCGGATCCACAGTAGAATCACAGCAGAGTCACAGTAGAGTCACAGTAGATCCACAGCAGAGTCACAGTAGAGTCAGCAGAGTCACAGTAGATCCACAGCTGAGTCACAGTAGAGTCACAGCGGAGTCACAGTAGATCCACAGTAGATCCACAGTAGAGTCACAGCGGAGTCACAGTAGAGTCACAGCAGAGTCACAGCAGAGTCACAGCAGATCCACAGTAGAGTCACAGCAGATCCACAGCAGAGTCACAGCGGAGTCACAGTGGAGTCACAGTAGAGTCACAGCGGAGTCACAGTAGAGTCACAGCAGAGTCACAGTAGATCCACAGTAGAGTCACAGCAGATCCACAGTAGAGTCACAGCAGAGTCACAGTAGATCCACAGTAGAGTCACAGTGGAGTCACAGCGGAGTCACAGTAGTGTTACAGTAGAGTCACAGTGGAGTCATAGTAGAGTCCGTAGAGTCACAGCAGAGTCACAGTAGTGTTACAGTAGAGTCACAGCGGAGTCACAGTAGAGTCACAGCAGAGTCACAGCAGAGTCACAGCAGATCCACAGTAGAGTCACAGCAGATCCACAGTAGAGTCACAGCAGAGTCACAGTAGATCCACAGTAGAGTCACAGTGGAGTCACAGCGGAGTCACAGTAGTGTTACAGTAGAGTCACAGTC
>JAJHUR010109813.1:1344-13890 GCA_027495735.1 Lutjanus campechanus | reverse complement strand
TAGTAGAATGGATTGTTGGTTCACTGTTTAGTGTTTCAGCTACAACAAGTTTTTTATCTGGTTATGAAACAGTCTCAGTTTATTACTGATGCCTCTACATGACCTACATGGACAAACGAGACCATCGGTGAGAAGACTGGCTATTTCCATCAGTTATTCTTCATGCCTGCCACTTGGATCCAGGTCAGTTTCTCAGTGTAACCAGATGAAAAAAGCCAGCCAAAGTTACTGTGAGTTTTTATTCAGATAATTTTATTTTTGACTGTATATGTTGTGGTTACTGTGGTAGAAAAACTACTGCTGTTGTCCATAGAAGCCTCAAAAATCAACAAAATATGAAAGTCCCTTGTAGTAGCTTTAAATAAACAATGTTATAATGTACAGATTAATGCAGCTGAATGACGTCGCTTCTGAAATATCAGTCACGTTCTGAAATCTAAAGCATAACTTCATGTATTTTTCTATTTCACTGACTAATAATAATAATTTAATCTAAAATACCATGCTACTGTGCTACTGGTTAAGATCAGAGGTGGCAAAAGTACACATATTCTTTACTCAAGTAGAAGTACTGATACTTGCGTAAATACAGATGGGTAAAATTAGAAGTACAAATTCAACTTCTTTACCAAAGTAAAAGTGAAAAAGTAAAGGCTCTGAACTGTACTCAAGCATAAAGTAAAAAGTTGCCCTCTATAGGACATTTCTACCAGCTGTTTCTGTGCAAAGCGAACTAATCTTTTCTCCACTTTGTCTTGTTACATCCGTTGTTATGTCTCTTTCATCTTGTTAGTTTATCGTCTTATAGCTTTTTTTGTCTTATGTCTTTTATGTCGTTTTTTTTTATCATGTTACTTATTTTTCATCTTTTTACATATTTTTTTGTCTTGATATGTCTTTTATATTGTTTTTCCATCTTGTTATGTCTTTTACATCATTTTTGTTTAGCTATGTCTTTTCGTTCCATGTCTTTTACATTGTTTTTCGTTATGCTAGGTATTTTTCACCTCTCGCAAGACACAATATAAAAATACTCAACAATTACCCTCAAATGCATTAAAAATAAAGTAATGAGCCTGTTTTTGAAAATGTAAGAAGTAGAAAGGACAAATATTTGTCTTCAAATGTAGGGAGTAAAATTAAAAAGTTCCAGAAAAACAAATACTCAAGTAAAGTGCAGATACCTGAAAAATCAAGTAAATTTAATAACGGAATTAAACTGATTTCTCTTTGTTTTGAAACTGACATTATATATTGGCCTTTGGCCACCCTGCTCTCTAAGTATCGGCATTGGTCATTGAAGAATCAGTTGACCACTGGTTTCCAGACTCACTATCTCTGAGCAGGACAGGTCAATCAATCAGTGAAACAATATTCCTTATACAACATGTCAGGGGAATTTTTTGGTTTTCAAAACAAATGTGCGTGCTGGTGAGTGACTGACTCTGTGAGAATCTGTAGAGGAGATACCCCACCACAGTAAAAGCTCCCATCTGCATGCTGTTGCTGCCCAGCCACAAGCCTGCACACAGAGAGTGGAGGAAGGAAAAGCATGACATTAGTATTGCACTGTTGTACACAACTTCTCATGGGGTTTACCTTTCACCCACATGTGCAGAATGAAATACTAAGTCCCAGAGAAAACCCTGCGCTGTCTGTGTGAGTGACTGTAGGCATATCAAAGTTTACATTCATATAAACACTTTCATTTTAATCTGACATCACAATCTGATTCACTGAAAGGTTGTTTTGACGGCCGGAAACTTCAGCACAGACTTAAATACAGCAGTTCACAGCTGCTGCGTATAAAATTATTTCAAATTGAATTTTTAATAAAACTGCATCAAACAGTTTAAAAATTTCTTACGTAGTCAGAGTGGAAAAGTTGATTGCTTATATTTATTTTAAAAAATTAACCCAGAAGTCAAATAGATTTTGCTGCTAACTTGACATTATAACCATATACTTGGTAACTGTTTTTGCGGCTGGGTTGCACCAAAAAGGATTATTTTTTAAAACCAATTAAATCATTCTTTAACTTTAAATTATAATGCACTAAACTTTAAAACTCTCTTGAACCTCAGTTTAGTTTTTGCTCTAAACCTAGATTAAATTTAACTCTGTTGCCCCAGAACTTTAAACTCCAGTTTAAACACTGATCCATTGTTAATTTTATACTTACACAAGAGGAGGGTTAACTTTTAAAGTCAATGAACAGACTCAACCCAATTCAGTTTTATGATGTGTCTTCTCTTTCTTTCACTCCAGTTTTAAGTTCAGCCTTTTAAGTATTTTTTTTAATGCATTTATTGTACTACATGTTTTTAGATCATTCTCAAGATTATTCCATAAGTTGACCACTGTTACAGTTGTATATCTTTGTTTGATGTTGGTTCTGATTTTTGTCTTTGTGAACATTCATGCCCCTCTGAAGTTGTAATAACTTTGTCTTTTTTAAAACATTTTCTGAACACACTCAGGCAGCATGTTGTTATTAATTTTGAACATAAGCTGTGCAGTTTTAAAATCCACCAGTTCTTTGAATTTAAGTTCATATGTATTTATAAATAATTGGTTGGTTGGTTGCTTATGCTTTGTTTATGATCTGTATTGCTTTTTTTTTTTTTTTTTTTGGAGTATGAGGATTGGTTTTGTAATTGTTTTATATGTGTGTCCCCACACTTCAGTACAACAAGTTATATACGGTTTTATTAGAGATTGGTACAGAATTTTTAGTGAATTTATTGTTAGGACGTTTTTACATTTATATAGAATTGCAATGGTTTTTGATATTTTGTTCTTTAAAAAATATATATGTGGCTTCCAGCACAGCTTGTGATCGATAACAACTCCAAGAAACTTGTTTTCAAAAACTCTTTCCACTTCCACGTTTTCTATAGTGATTTGCACTCTTTGATTTATTGTACGATTTCCAAAAATAATAAATTGTGTTTTGCTTATATTTAAAGATAACTTATTCACATCAAACCATCGTTTTATGTTTTTTAAGATCTGTTCCCACTGTATTCAGAAGATGCTCGAGATCTTTGCCGGACCAGAATAGGTTTGTATCATCCGCAAATTGTACACAGTTAAATTTACAGGAAACATCGCAAATATAATTTATGTACAGTATGAAGAGCTTCGGGCCCAGTACTGATCCTTGTGGAACCCCACATGTAACCCTCCTCAATTCGGGCCGTTCATTATTTATTTGGACGTATTGATATTTATCATCCAAGTAGTTTTTGATTCATGAGTTTGCAACCCCTCTGATACCATATCTATCAATCTTCTTTAGTAATAAAGTGTGATCAATAGTATCAAAAGCCTTTTTTAACATTAGGGTTAACGTTTTGTTAACCTTTTATTGAGCTAGCAAACAACTGAACTCTTTTTCTACTTTTTAGCTAGCTAGTAAAAAGTGTTAAGTTTTGTCAAATTATTAGATAGCTAACAAAAAACTAAACACTTATTTTTGGTACTTTTTAGCTAGCTAGTAATAATGTTTTGTCAACCTTTTCATTAGCTAGTAAACAATATAGCAGTTTTTTTGTACTTTTTTAGCTAGCTAGCAAACAATATACAATATACTTACTAGGTTCCAACAGCACAAATGTATTTATTTATTTAAATTCAAGCAAGCATCTTACTATAACTCTATTAATTTCATTTTAAATAACTAAACTTAGATTTACCAAAGTGATATTTGAACAGAATGCAGAATTAAACTCTGCTCGAATCTGGATTTACTCAGTTTTGCTAAACTCTGATTAGAACCAATCCTAGATTAAATTAGACCAATCATGGAAAATGGAAAATTGAGTAATGAACAAATCATTAAGTCTCTATTTAAACTGTGTTTTTAAACATTGTAAGTTAGAATACAAATAATGAAATATATATTCTCTATGAACTGGTGCAGACATCTTTAAATGTATGTTTGATGATGGATAGATGTATGATTTCTGTCTCACCTGCGGCAGCATCAGAATTGTCCTTATCACATTGACACTCCATTTCAATGAGGCTTGCAGACTTTCAGCCAGAGTCAAGGCAGCGAGAATGTGTGACAGCACTTCTGCTCAGAATTTTCAATATAAAAGCCCTAAAAATTCAACACAACACCCAGATTGACAAATGTTTTGCAACGTTGATGTGATCATACAAACTCAAATTAAAAGTAGGACCGGCATCACTTATTACAGCCATGGTAAAGTGCCTGGATAACATTTTCACAACATGTCACAGTCAGCTCAGACTAAGGAAAGGCTCTATAATCACTCAGTTTTATGTTAAAATGTAGCAAAGATTCAAGACAGGGTAAACCAAAACAGAAAACTTGACAGAAACTGCATGAACAAGTTAAAAAAGGTCTATTTTGTTCCTGAAACTCCATTACCTTGTGTGTAGTCAAATAATCTTCCCCCAGGTATGCCATTTACATTTCGTCTAACAAAACCTGACGCAACTCAAATGAGGTCAAAGTTGTGAGTTAATCCTTCTTCCTGCTGTCGTGCAGAAACATTTGCCTGTGCAGGCCTGCCCCCAACAGGAACACTGCCCTTATTTTATTGAGCTGTGTAGCAAAACAATGCAGTAAAGAAAAGGTCCAGGTATGCTGGTAATGCTGCGCTCTTAGTTTGGAGGGACACACCTTCTTTCTTGCTACACGCCAAACTGGAACTGCTGCTTAAGATGTACAGAATACTGACTCACACAGTTATTAAAATAAAGCAAACGCGATACAGGGCTGTAAAAGGTTTTAGTTTTATTAATGCAAATAAAAAATAATCAGCGAGCGCCATCACACGTTACAGTTATTTTATGACAGTACACTGTATTCCAAAGCAGACTTTAAAATGTTGTAACCCACATTAACTAGCTTCAGAATTCTTGGTCACAAGAAAATGACTTCTTTTTAACATTCAAACATCATTCATGTAATGTGGGTGTGACACTAACTGCAGACATTAGCACTGAGCTTTACCGAACCTTGATGCTGTGTAAAGAAAACAGTAGCAACAGGTTTGATCTTACCAAGCACACCAGGAAAGCTTTTTTGTCGGACACAGTGTCCCGGTCTGTCCCAGAATTCACAGGCCACTCTGTAAACTTTTAAAACCTGTTACCTACTTTTAAAACAGATCAGAAAAATTGCATGAACTTGGTTTGTGCAAAGTGTTTGACGATGTTTCAGACACACTGATATGAGTGTTTGCCTGCTCACAAAGGCACAGTGGGGTGCATATCTAACTCGTCACTAGCCCAGCTTTGCAGTCAGAGCATCTATCAGCTCCTGCTTCTTGGTCCCAGTGGTCCGAACCCCAAACTGTTTGCAGGCCTCCTTCAACATGGGAACGGTCAGCTTTCCCAGGGTGCCGTTCTGCAAATGGGCCTTCAGCTCGTCTTCTGACACCTCCATCTTGGGCTTCTTCTCAGCTCCGCCTCCAGCATCAGCTGTGAGTTCATTGATGGGTGAAAACATTCAGTCACATTTTCACTGTGCTGGAGCACAAACTATTAAAAGGTATGGTTCAAATACAGCAAAGACATAGTAAACAACGCATGACTCCATCTCTGACCTGTTTTGCGTTTGGGAGCTGGTTTGCTCTCAGGGTTGTAGCCGTAAGGGTAGACCAGGTCTTTAAAATCCTGAGCTAAAGGACCCAGACGTTGGTTGATCTGTTCCACCTTTGGCACTGAGACAGAGACACAGAGACAGACAGGTAGGGGCAGCGTGAGATGAAGAAACAAGAAGTGGTTGCACCAGTCACAAGAGGAACCAGGATCTCTGACTGTTTGTTTGTCTGCATCTTACTGATGAGGTCCTCCGTCTCCTCTGGAGCCATCATATCCAGGGCCAAGGCCTCCAGGTTCCTGAAATGCTGCTGGATGACTGGATTCTCAAAAGCATCACTCCTGCGTTACATCACAAACAAGAAACCAATTGAATGACTGTGTTATGAGCAGAGATCACACTTACTAACTGTCATTTGTGGCACCACAAAGTGTTTATAAATTCCATAAGATAGTATTTTATATACAAAAGTATTTCTTTTTGTCAATTAAATGTATATAAAATATCCATTTGAAGTGGCAAACCAACACCAAAGACACAACACTTTTACTTTTTAGGATCTCAGAATTTGATAGTTTATTTCTACATGGTCACTTTTTAAGCGTCTCTAAACTAAGACCTCTGCAAAGCAGTGAAGATGTGCAGCTACCTGTATTTGAAGCGCAGCTTAGAGACGATCTCCTTCATCTTGTCCACTTGTGTTTGTGAGGCAGACGGGTTCTGGGGAGGATCCAGAGTGCGCAGGTCGTCAGCGTATGGCAGGTAGATGGCGTTGAAACCTGACACAGACAATAAAGATTACAAGCTGCTGTTGAGCTTCATTACACTACAGACTATAAAATAGTTGTCTATCACAGTGTACTGACATACTCAGAGAAGCCAAATCCAGTGGTAGAAATGGCAAAAGGAGCTGAAATTTATTTAAGTGGGACTCTAGATTAATCAAACTTTTTCGGAGCCCGGCGGTGTGTTACCTGGTGGTGTAATCTGTATGTTCCCCTCGTCAGCCTCTTCCATCTGAGGCACCAGAGCAACAAATCGAGGCGGGTAGTTTCGGCGAGCGATGCAGCGACACAGAGCGAACACATTCTTCTCACTGCACTTCTTCAGCAAGGCAGAGAACAGACATGCGCTGCCTGAGGTGGAAAACAGAGGACACATTAGAACTCAACAAACAGACGAGCAAGAGGGGCAATAACTAAGGGTGCTCTGATCAATAAGCTACCGATTGTTTTCGGCCAGTATTCTTTCTAACTAGTTTGATCAGTGGTCTTTATAATGGCTCATCAAATGATGAAGCATCAGACTCTGAAATAAAGATCCATCGAGCACCAAACGTGTGTAGATTTACCGTTTCGCAAGTGAATCTTGGAAGGTTATCCACCAGCCTGGCAGGTAAACGTTTTCACCGAAATTGTCAAATAATAAAAATTATGCTGAGAGTCTCTACTGCGTTTTGGTGTTATTTTTATATGCGGACTGCTTCTGTCCTCTGCTGTCTGTCTGTGTCACATTTTGAAACACACACACGCAGGAAAAGGGACCTCATAGTGCATTCAGGTACACCTTGTGAACTCTCAAATCTATATCTTTACAAAGGCCTAAATCTGTCAATACTTTATTGTTCTTTCATTACAGCATTTTAATAATTGAATGCTTAATTCAGAGTGACATCCCATTCATTTCTACATAGGCAAATTAAAGAAAAACCTTAAAAATCTTTTTTAATTGTTATCAGTAATCTCAATCATATTCTTGAACAACAGGTCCCCAAGTACCTCTGTGATCAGTTTCAAGTTGTTTTATACTTATATTTTAACACACAATGTTGTTAAGACTGGTTAAATCAATAAACAATGCTACACGATAAATGGAAGGCTTCAAATAGACCTTGTGATTGTCGATTGTTATCAGCTGCTCAATACTGCTTCCAATGATTGGCTCCCAAAATCCTGATCGAATTACCCTTGCCAGCAATGCTCTTTAAATAAACAGGACTACAACTAAATATTCTCACAGCGACTGATCTGCCAACTATTTTCTTGATTATTTAGTTTCCGAAAGCCAAACATGATGTCAACATATTGCTTGTTTTGTCCAACCGATCTATTACCAAAATAGGTGCCAGAAATATCCACAGCCAGTTTCAAGTCTGTTGGACAGGCAGGCAAACAGTACCTTTCACCTCGCCCTCCTCAGGATAAAGGAAGACAGAAGGTCGGATGTGGTGATGAATTTTGAGCTTCTCCATCGGTTTGAATCCGATCAGATGCAGTCCAGGATCCTCAAACTTCTTGATGGCGTCCACCTCGTCCCTCTCCATCACTATCTGTTTGTTACCGTACGTCTGCAGCAGACATGCACGAACAAACAAGAACATCAACAAAATCACTGAATAAAGTCACTAAAATGTGTGTTGGTCATAAACAAAAAATAACAAAATTCTTGCTGTGGTTGATGCATTTTTCTGCTGACTGTTTGTCATCACCTCTTTCTGGTCGACTATAATTTTGGAATTGTTACAGTATATATGACTATTAACAAAACAGACATTTATGAAACCAAATCAAATTATTGTACGTCTGCTCTTACCTGGGATTTCTTGATCTCACTGGGTAGCAGCAGGCTGCCCGTCTGGGTGTGGAAGGTTCGGGTTTTGCTGCGGACCGGCTCGTTGGTCTCCCTGTAAAGTCTGATGGAATTTGGTTTCCGAGCCGTCACAGCAGTCGCATACATTCCCACAGCTAAATTTATGCCCTCACCAAGACACAGGTTTAACCTAAAGATGGTAGAGAGGGAAGGATGGTGTGTAGAATAGATGAGAGGGGGAGCTGAGTTATTTACACAAAGATGAACCACAATAAAAGAGGAAAGCACAACACTAAAAAACTTTTATTGTCTGGAAAGGCCAACGTGTGACTTATTTCTACCTGGCCAGGGCTCTCTTCTTCTGCTCCTTGGCCCGCACCCTCTTCTGGAGGTCCTCCAGTTTGTCACAGGGCTCCAGCTGCAGCCCCAACTCGCTCTCGTCCTCAGGTGGACTTATAACGTCCCGAAAGAAGGATGCAACATCGAAGCCGCCCGGTTTCATCAGATGCATTAAATCAATGATGACACCTAAGAGAGAAGGAATTAGTTTAAATGAGTCCATGAAGTACAGGCTTACTGGGCTTCAGACTAACTTTTTCCACTGGTACCACTGGTCATACTTGATCTTTTCGTCCTTTTTTTGGCACAGCGTGGTATCCATGGTCTATCCTGCTATGGACAGGCCAAGAATTGTCAGATGATTAAAGTCACATATGTTCTTTATACTGAAATTTGCAGGGAAAGACTCCACGGCTAGCTTGGAGCTTTAAAACAGGATTACAGGTTTTGCTGTTGAGCAGCCTTTTCTCCAGACATACCGGTGTCTTTGAGGTCACTGGCCTTGGTGCGAGCCTGTCGGTCCTTCACGCTGTCGCCCCCGTGTGGTTCATCCCTGCAGGTGAAGATCATGAGCCGCTTGTGCGAGAGGCGTAGCTTGATGTCACTATAAAGGTTGGCGCAGCACCACAGGGCGTCGCCTAATGATGTCTCCCCGCTGCCCATGGTCTCTGCCGCTAGCTGAGCACCTTTTGCCCCCCGCAATGCGTCCACGTCCTGCACTCGCTTTGCACCTGTGGACAATAAAGAAGGAGAGGACGGACAAATGTAAGAGAACAGGAAAGGGAAAACAGAATGAATAGGGGTGTAAGGAAGATATATTTAGCAATTTAAAATATTCTTTAGAGGGAAAGAAAAAGCTACTCAGATTCTGATGAAGGATGCAGGACTTACTTACGGTGCTTATATTTCACTAGACATGCATTGATAATAAATGTATTCACTAAACTTAGTGCATTGTTATTTTTAAGTCCTCTTGTTTGGTGAAATAACATGTAAAAACAGTTGAATATGTTTTATCTGAACACATCTGAGGTATGAGGCCTGTGCACAGGAACTGTGACAGCATTATAGATTAAGTTTAATCATGTGTTAGTTTTAAAAGTGTAGCATCTTACCAGGTTCATCGAGGTCGTGGTAAACGTAGACATGCTTGAATGAGTTCCTGGGATTTTTGCTTTGCTCTGTGCCGTAGAAAACCAAAGCCACCAGGTCCCTGTGACTACTAATGATCTTACTGGTGTAGACACTGCGCACGACCTACAGGGACAGAACACACATACATATTATTGTAAGATATCTAAAAACAAAAACGACTACTGACACCATTCTGTAATATTGATGCAGGCTTCAATCATGTCAGACTCTTGTGTCTAGAGTGCTGGAGACTTGCCAAAAGATGGAGTCAAGGTGGAGAGGAAGAAAAAGTTTAGCTTAAATTCACAAAGAAAGTTAACAACAGTGCTTGTTGAAATGTCCGTAAAATTATAATTTCAAGTGGAAACACCAGCAATATGCTGAAATATATTTCTTTGCAACATGGGCTTACATTCCAGGAATGCTAAGTCATGTATAGAAGGTAAATATTATTATAAATAATATTATATTATAAATATAATAACATTAGTGCAACACAGCCAGGGTTAGAAGATCTTTTCTTTGACTAAGAAAAGTTAGATTGAAACAGATGCTGTATAAATATTCTACAGTATTCTTCTGTACCGTGTTCAGACTCAGAGATAATAAAAGCGTTTAGTTTTAGCTTTACATTTTTACCCCACACAGAAAATTGATCAGGAATTAATAAAGGAATCAATAAAAAAATCAAACCAATAAGCAGAACTGATAATGGCATTTGTATCAATGAAATCTTATCAGTTCCCAAAAGCCCATTCCTAGTTGTTTGAGTACAAGGATGACTGTTACCTAGACAAAAAAAGGCTGTACACAAAGACAAAGCAAAAGAGAGTAAAGCTGATTGGCCATCTTACCTGCATGGTCATGTCAAAGTTAGACGGTTGTCCGTCTTCTCCTTTGACAAACATTTCCTTAGAGGCATCAACCAAGAAGACCAAACTGTCTCTTCCTGTGATCTTGTAGTAATCACCTAACAAAGACAGAGAGCCTGATTTGTTATTGTGTAACTTTTACGATTAAGACAATAGCTTAATTTTTTTTAAATCAAAAATGCTTTCTGACAACATATTTCACCTTGTGTGTTTTTACATGTTAATGACTGTAGTTGAATGTAAGTGTGATCAAATAAAAGTTATCATTTACAGTCCCCTAATTGGTGCAGCGTGAAATATAATAATATGGAGGAAAAATCTAGCAAAAAAGGATAACGACTGAATTTGGAGTGACTGATGGTAGCTGACAATGTTGCCTTATTTGCACTGCACATGAAATAATGAGGAGGCTTTCATCTCACCTCCAGACTGCTCTCCTTCTTCTTGCTCTTCCTCCTCCTCCTCATTTCGGTAGAAAGCGTTCCACTCTGCCATTGTCGCTGCTTTTGGTTCTGTCAAAGGATGCAGCAGTTCATTAAGGCCACAACAACAGCAAACATAAAGTAGCTTGATTACTGTTGCAACATTTCATGTTTACACTGTGTAGTGCCAGGACCTTACAGTGGGAAGACTTGCATTTGTAATGTCAGCAGCAAAGTGGATAGCAAAAATATAAGGAAGCATCAATAAACAAATATTAATTATAGCTGCTGTGCAGCAATGGTCGGGGCCGGGCAGTTTTAGGCAAAATTAGGCAATTCTGGTCAACAAGCAGAGTGTAGGAAGATGAAAAAAAGGTGGCATTCTAATGTGCATTTTACATCAGTTGAGGCTTGAATCACAATTTCTGGCTCAAGAGACTCTGCTCTATCTCACTGAGCTAAATAGCAAGAGACAACTCTGTGGTATATATGTTTAAAACTTCTAGCTCATTATAGGAATTCTACAGCTGCAATGATTAGTAGCTATTGGCTATTGGATAGACTCTGCATATTGACCGATAGCTAAGCCAAATAAACAGGGAAAAGAGACAAGGGATAACAGGGAAAAGTGTTGCTGCCTGGATCATAATTATTTTAACCTTAGTAGTCTCTAATCCACTTAGCACAAGATAAGATGTTCCTTTATTTGTCCCACAGTGGGGAAATTTACGATACATGATGCCTGAACATAAGACTTTCACATTAGAAAGTCCGTCCTGCCTTAGCTGAGGCTCGAACTCACGACTTCTGAGACTGAGGTCCGTCTTTTATCTCACTGAGCTAACTGGCAAGTGACAGTTGATGTGTGGATTCACAAATTGACTAAGACAAGGATCAGGGTGCCAGGCAGCAGCCATCATGCCATGGAAAAGCAAATTTCAAAGTGAAAGTTCCAAAGCTGTAGCACATTTGGTTGATTTGTTGTGAATTTTCAATGTTTTGACATTTAGAGGCTTGCTGTAGCGCCACCATCCGGACTATTGTCTTGTGTTTCCAGCTGAGGACATCTGGCATGGGACTGGACCTTTGTGAAAAGTTTGGGTAGATTTCTCATATGGAAATGTTGCACGAGCTGAGGCTTGAACTCACGATCTTCAACACCAAGAACCATCCTCTATCTCACTGAGCTAATTGGCAAATTGAAACGCAACTTGTAGCTTCACAAATTGACTCAGTCAGTCACCTGTGTGCAAGACAGCAGCTGTTAGCGTGTAAAGGCAGATTTCAAACGGCTGTCAAAAATTCAGTTATTGAGACAAAAATCCGAAAATACACAAATTGCATCTAGACAACATGGAGATGTTGGTAATTTGTTTTTCACAATGATTTATTGGCTCCAAAAGTGAAAAACTGATGTTTAAAAATGACATTTTTGCATTGACTCCAATTGTTCGCATGAGAGCGAAATTCAAAATGCTGTAAAAAATTCAGTTTTTGAGATAAAATTCTGATATTTGGCAAATTTCATCAACCATGACTCCAAAATTTTGTCATTTTTTTCATGAACATTGAAAATGTATTTAGCAAGAATTTGCAAGTATATGTTTAC